>QODF01000027.1:2487522-2544142 GCA_024372805.1 Oostethus manadensis | reverse complement strand
AACATGCATGTTTTTGGAATGTGGGAGGAAACCGGAGAACCCGGAGAAAACCCACACACGCACATATGATCATCGAAGAGTTGAACCCAGGTCAACATGCTGACCACTCGACCACCTTGTGTCTCTATGCTACGACGGTGGATGAGTGGGTAGCACATTGGCCTGACAGTCAGGAGGTTCAGGGTTCTAATCTCCGTTGGGCATCTCTGTGTGGAGTTTGCATGTCCTTCCCGTGCGTGTGTGTGTGGGTTTTCTCCGGGTACTTTGGTTTCTTCCCACATTCCAAAAACATGCATGTTAGCTTCATTGGAAACTCTAAATTGTCCATTAGAGTGTGAATGTTTGTTTGTCTGCCCTGTGATTGACCGCCTCCTGCCCAAAGCCAGCTGGGATAGGCTCCAGCATCCCCGCGACCCTAATGAGGATAAGCGGTATAGAAAATGAATGAATATTTTGTATATGATCTTCATAAGAACTTTTTAATATTTTTAAGATGATCACAAAGGTGAAAATAGAAAATCACTACAAATTATTCCATCTCAACTGAATAGGAAGAAAAATAAACATGTGTGCACCATCATACTGTATGTCTGTTGAGAAACTCTGACAAATAGTTACAGTATGATATCTTTCCCAAGGCCTATTGGAAGATTGTCTACACCTGAATGCTGGACTCAGTCAGGATAAAATGGTGCCGAATGATGTTGAGCGCGTTTGCCGTGATAATACCAAAGCCAGTTTATATCCATGTCAGTAATCTCTACTTCTCAGGTCAATACCCTGTTTGAGAGCTGTGGGGTGGATCCTTGCTTGAGGAGAGTAAAGGCTGCTCTCTACTGTTTGCTTCCCATGAAGTTAGAGGAGGGAAGCACTCGTGAGCAAATTGGACCGGCTTGCCTTTTCAGCAGTAATAGATCAGTGTCCCAGTTGGACCAGGACAAATAAAGAAAACTGTCAATTTGAATACCATTACCGCATCTATTGAGTCTTTTGTCTTTTCTTCTTCTCTCAGGATTTATGAGAGAGTTATAGACCCCCCTCAGATGGAGCTCACCCCAGGCAGTGGAGTCTGGCTAGGACAGCACAGCCACAAGCACGGCCTATTCAAGGTGAGACACAGAAGATGATGCATACAGGCCAGGTGATTCCCCTGAGCACCTGAACATGCTTCACATTTAAAGTTGCCTTGGATAATTGGCCAGATTTTCACGAGGTTGAAAAGGTGAAGAGAGCCAAGTATTCATACAAGACACAGGGAAGGAAGAAGTACCATGAGGCTCACAGACAAGCTGCATAAATTGCAGCGTGCTTTGAAACTTGTATTCCTAAACTATTACAATGTCGATTTTTAATCACTGCTCATTTTTGCAACCTCCTGCATATGCTGGGAGCAGCCAAAGGACATGGGAGATCGTGTCAAAGATATGCTCTTGTTCCTGTTTTTAATCCACGCCCCTGCACACCCAATCATTCATTCATTTTCTATGCCACTATCCCCGCTAGGGTGGCCGCCCACCCAATCAATGAGCCTTTTATTTTTTTCTTGACGTAACATATTGATTAGCCTCTCAGCTCTGCTGTGATGTAAAGTATATATTTCCCTGATGCACACAAGCCCACAGTCTTGCCTCCTCCTGCTGCTTTTTCACTCCCTTCATCTAGACTTGAAGGAGCTCCTTATTCCTGAGAAAAGCTCTGCTCTTGAAAGCACCTTCATCATGCAGTTTCCTACCCTGGGTTGGCTTCATCCTTGAAGCCTGTCGCCTTTCTGCGTTCAAGGCATATTTAGAAGTGATTGTCAGAGACATATGGTGTGGAAACTGGCTTGTGTGAAGTGACGGAGGCGAAGAGATTTGCCCTGCAGTCTTTACACAGGTTTGCGTTGGCATGTTGGCTGACAGGTGTGCATGTAACACCTTGATTCCTAAACCTTTTTGCTTATGTGTGTCAGAAGAGCTGTCATAGCCCGACACATACACAACATTTGTACCGTTCTTGCCTGTTAAGCATTTGAAAAAATGAGTAAGTCTGTGCATATTAGTTGGGAAAGTAGATCGTGAGAATTGTTAAGACAATGGTAAGGGTGATCTGTTGACTCACAACATAATACGCACATTTACAGTAGTGTTCAAAATAAAATCCGTCCAATGTGACTAACCAGATGATGCACTGATATTATTATTATATTATTATATTTTTATTGTTACATGACAAACAAGCACCAGTAGGTGCAGAAGAAAACTAGCAAGACCCATCCTCTATTCATTTGGGCAATTGGTGGAAAGGCGTGTGTTAAAAAAAAACAGCAGTGTGGCATTCAATCAGTGTTCATTTTTGGGAAAAAACAGGTGTGTATCAAGTGGCCCATATTCAAGGACGAAACCAGCACGTGTTGAACATGCACTTCTTTTTGAAATGGAATGTTCAAGACATTGTTCATAACAACAGCATACTTTGAAAAAAAAGTTGATTGGAGAGGGAAAAACTTACGTATGAAGAGGTGCAAAGAAGGTGTGGCTTTTCAGCTAAAATGATCTTCAATGCCTTAAAATAGAGAGCAAAACCAGAGACACTTGGCAGGAAACAGAAGACAACTATCAAAATGGATAGAAGAATACATTGGCTCAGCCAATGATCAGCTCCAAGATGATCAAAGACAATCTGAGTGGATTCGGGGGGATAAAAAGTTGTATCTCCAAAAGGGGGGTGCGGCAAAAAAGGAACCACTGCCTTATGCTGAAGAGGGCATGCTCTTGAAAAGGGTGTTTCCCCAAACACACTAGTAAACCAGCAAAATCTTGGATTCAAACCGACAAAATTCATGTTATGGAGGGGCCAGCCCAGTTCCCAAACCTTAATCCAGTCGGCAACTTGTAGGCTGACAACAAAAATGCTGTTTGTGAAGCAAAACCAAGAAATGATAATGAATAGTGGAATGGAACAACTAAAAGGTTGGTTGACTCTATGCCACACCGATGAGAAGCACTTATAAAAAACTGTGGCCATACAACTAAATATCAGTTGTCAGGATTGCCAAAAAAAGTTAGTACAAAATTGTTTGTAAAGTCAACGGCAGACACTGGTATTTTTTAACACACCCCTTTCAACTAATTGCTCAATTGCACAGCCTTAAGAGCGTGCATATCATGAATGCAGGGTCTTGTTTGTTTTCTGAGAATCTACTGCAGCTACTGGTAACTTGTTTGCCATGTAGCAATAAAAATGTACTAATAATAGTACTTCATCTGGTAAGTCACATTGCACTGCCATTGTTTTGAATACTACTGTAGATGCAATTTATGTATTTGAAAACAAACGTTATTTAGGTAATCTTTTGATGCTGAATGGTTGCACTGCTAATTCATACTATGGAGAAAATAATACTTAATTTGTCTTCAGTCTCCAGTATTTGTACCGCCAAACAACTGGGTTGTTGCACACACACTGGCAGATAAAAATGGGATGATCTTTCTGAGTGTTCTGCATTGCACATTTTATATGCTTCCTTCAAGGACTAACCTCGAGTCTGGAGAACGTATCATGTAGCAATGACACAGTAACACAATGATATCCAGTAACATATATGCTGTCTTGATTTTGTGCTAACCACCATGCATCATATTTCCAAAGTGGCTATAGAATTAGAGTTTAGTTTCAGTTTCCCTGAGAGTAGGAGGCATATCCCTGGGAAAGTAATCTTCTTTTCATGGTTTCTATGTGTGACTTTGTCATTTAGCCTATGACACGAGTATGCCCGAACCAGCCCTTACCCAAATCAGCAACCACCTCACAACACACCCTTTGTTCCACGTGAGGAAATGAATGTTTTTGAATGTTTTTGACAGTTGGGCGGACGTCCCAAACAACAATTGTTTTAATTTCCTGCGATACAGTTGATGGCTTTTTTATACTGTTAGTCTTTTGCCCTGTCCACACATAGGCAGGTACCTCATAAAACAAAGTTATTTTTCCACGATTTGTCCCATCATCCACACAAGCCCGCAGATGTATGTCACTAAAAACTAAGCTTTTCAAAACCTCCGACCACGGTGTAGACTTGGGGAAAACTCTGGTTATATGTTTGGGTATGGACCCAAATAACCAGAATTTTACATTTCCTAACATCACTGCCTGTGACAAAGCATGCTGTGAACGTCACACACGCGACCTGTATTTACATCAGACGCAACATGGAACTGTGTTGGTTGTAGCTATTGTTCAAGCTGTTTTTGCATGTTTTTGCAAGTCCAAATTAGCAAAGAAGCAAGTTTGAAGTCAGCCTGGTGCCAAGGTTTTATGTTTTGCGGAAGTGACGGGATGACAGAGGAGGATTCTGATTGGGTAGAATTTTAGTAACGATTGCCACCTACAGGTTTGGCATACAAATGACTGTGGTTCCCAATGCATTTATGCAGTTACGTGAGTATGCTTTTTTTTTTAATACAAGGTTGTGTGGACACCATTTTTTCATGAACGGAGAGGGAGAAATATGTAGTTTTACAAATACCCTGCTACATGGGTAAAGCTGGTAAAGCACGTATGGGGTTCATTTCTTAAGACGCTAACTATGCTGAAGTTGAAAACAAAGTTTCACTTGACATCATACATGAGAGCAATTCTAACTGATTTTTTTTACAGCTTTGAAAATGTTAGTTTAATGTTGTACTCATTTTCTGCATACAAAAAGAGGTCACCAAATAGTCAACCTTTTATAATGTCTGATGGTCTTAATCCAATGCATTCCCAATGTGTACATTCAGGTTTTTTCCAAAGTAAAGTACACACATCACCTCAGGGTACACCAAATGTAATAAGGGATACATGAATGAAAATGCAAAACACTCACAATTACGATTGTGCCTGAATAGCTCATGGCACTAAAAGAATGGAGTAGAAATTAGAAAGGAGACAGGGCGAGTAGAAATTAGAAAGGAGACAGGGCATGGAGTTGTTCGTTGCTCTGTGTGCATTACCTTACATCAGAGGTGGGCAAACATTTTTGCTTGCCAGCCACATGAGGTTAAATAATTTGGCATCGGGACCTAAACATAGAATGTAACTTAAAACTGTTATTTCCTCACGACCGCAAGACATGCTGGGTATTCCTGCGGCAACAACAATATGAACTATGAGGAACGGGCATTGTGTGCAGATATTTATTTGCATGCCCACATGGTGCAGTAGGTAGGTTACTTTGTGTGTTGTGTTTGTCGACGTGTTGTGTTTGAATCGGTTTTTTATACATGCTACAATTGCATATATTTTGTAGTAGCACTGCAAGACACTCTTCAGTCATGACCGAAAGAATGAGATCGCGGATACAAGCGGCGGAAATGACTTTCCTTCGTAGGGTGGCTGGACTCACCCTAAGAGATAGGGTGAGGAGCTCGGCCATCCGGGAGGAGCTCAGAGTAGAGCCGCTGCTCCTTCACATCGAGAGGAGCCAGTTGAGGTGGCTCGGGCATCTAGTACGGATGCCTCCCGGGCGCCTCCCTGGTGAGGTGTTTCGGGCATGCCCAGTCGGGAGAAGGCCCCCGGGAAGACCTAAGACACGCTGGAGGGACTATGTCTCACAGCTGGCCTGGGAACGCCTTGGTGTCCTCCCGATGGAGCTGGAAGAGGTCGCTGCGGACCGGGAAATCTGGACTTCCCTACTGAAGCTGCTGCCCCCGCGACCCGGACCCGGATAAGCGGTGGAAAATGGATGGATGGGTGGATGGAGTGGGCATTTAATTGGTACATTGTTTTAAGTAAGAAAATGACATGGGCACTGCAAGACATATTGCGGGTTAAAGTTTCAATGTTAAAGGTTTTTAAAAATTATTTGGAAATGCCTGGCAGGCTGGATTAAGACCCTCGGCGGGCCTGATTTACCCCCTGGGCTGCTGTTTTCTCTTTGCATACTTTTTTCTCATGATTGTTAAACATCCCCCTTCAGTTTGGTATTACATTAATATGCAGTCTTCATCATAGCCAAGAGTGGGTAAAAAAACCTCAAATTCAAGTAATTCACACAGAAGGATTCTAATATCAGACTGGAATAAAAATATGTAGGATGATTGCTTATCTATTTATTAGCGCTCATGTGAAACTTTATCAAAAAGTGACCATGCAAAATACACATTTTTGACATTTGACTATATAATTAAGAAACCAAATAATTATGTTGAATATGTCAAGGTTCAAGGTTGAATTGAAATAAATGTCATGCTCTGTGTGACTTCCTGTTTGATTTGTTTTTCTCTTTTCGGTTTCCCCAGTTGCAACATTACTTTGAGCTTGAAGCTTGGAGTGCACCTTTTTCTAACACTAGTAGACCAACACAATAGAAATGTGTATGCTTTTTAAATGGGTGGGAGTAGGGAGTGCAAAGCTGCAGATCAAGTGTCAGGTATGCAACTGTAAAACGTTTAGGAAGTACATTATACAGTATTATCTTGGTCATGTTTCGCTTCATAGCATTTCCTCGGAGGATTACGGTTAAGTTGGTCATTTGACCGCCCAACTTTGTTCTTTTACTAACATGCTCATTAGCTTCCTTTACACATCCCGCTCAAGCTGGGGTTGACTTGTCTGTTCATGTGTTGTTCTGTCACTGACATCAAATCTCTATACAGAGAACACGGCATCATGTTGGGCAGTGGTTGACAACCTTTGTTGAGTAGGCGGACCTATTTGGCATTGGAAGAGTTTCCAGGCACACCACCAAGCATGCCATGACTTCTTCTGTTATATGCATGGCAGCGGTTAATTATGTCTACCATCTCATGGAAGAACTTTTGATTGTTCTGCTTGTCACTATGCATCAAGAAAGATACCTTCTAGTAAATAAATAATTAAGAGAGTCAGGAGACACCCAACTCACGAGAGAAGACGATCCACGAGATTGGGTGCCCGAGAACGAGACAAAACGGGATTTTAACGTTTAATTTTAAGAAATGTGCAATGAACGAGTATGACTCCATAGACAGACTTTTTATTTAGCTGAATCACAAAAAATGCAAGCCTGTTTTGAAATGTTTATTGTCCCACAAATATTATTGTTAACATTTTTTGAGACCATAAAAACCACAGTTATACACGGTATACAAATAAATATATAAATAATAGGGTTCACTGTTCGTCTCGTGTCTGCCAGTCTTTGGTAATTTAGGTTAGAGCTGTCCTTTGACAATATAAAACAGTGTTTGGAACACACTGTACACCTTGGTGAGCATCAGTTGAACATCCCTGCACTGGAGAAAGTAATTTGTTGCCACAAAAATGGCGGAAACAAAGGAATTAACAATGAAAGAGAAACAGAGCATCTTACCATTTCCAATATATGCTTTTTTTTGCCGATATTCAGTATGCCGACATTATCTAACTCTTGATCTCCAATTCTGATATCTACCAATACCGATAAGTGTGCCATCATATCTCCTGTCGTGGAGTTAACATATCCGTTGTGAAGCCAATGGATGCAGCACGGGTCCCCAAACTACCGACCCGCCTCCACGTTTGACCCGGCCCCCTGAATAATAGCAGAGACCCATGAAGATTTTATTTTTTCTGGCCACACCAACGAGACTGGCCCTGTCTACACTTAGTTCTTGCAAAAAGGAAACATTTTTCTGCATTTGGCCCTGTATCCACACATCCACACGGGTTTTTTCTCATTAAATCAAAGTTTTCCAAAAACCCTAGCCAAAGTGGAGATTTGCGGATGTTAGTGTAAAATAAATACAACTTCTCGCGTACACGGACAATGCCCTGCTTTTTGCGTGACGTTTTGTGGAAGTGACATCAAGAGACGAGCAGTATTTGGTTAACTACTGCCACCTAGAGGCTTGGCATGCTTGTAAGTGCGCTTAAAATCGCATTTCAGCGTTTGCCTTGTCCGCACGTAGCAGGGTATTTTAAAAACCGCATAAATCTCCCTCTCTGTTTTTGAAAAAAATGATGTCTACGTGACCTCGTATTTAAAAATACACATCCTCATGTAATGGGATAAATACGTTGGGAACCACAGTCATAAGCATGCCAAACCGGTAGGCGGCAGTACTAAAGTTTTCCAAACGTAATCACCCCATCACTTCCGCAAAACATAAAACATGGCGCCCGGCTCGGTTTGGTGGCCTGACAAGGAGGAGAGATTAGTTCTAAACACAAGAAAACATCGTCAGTTCTGAGGGCATCCATGTTGATTCTGATGTAAATACATGTCGGATGTGTGACGTCACAGCATACATCGTCGCAGGAAGTGACGTTTGGAAACGCAAACTCGGGTTATTTGCTTCCATACAAAAACGTATAACCGGAGTTTTCTCCAAATCTACACTTTGGCCGAAGGTTTTGAAAACCTTTGTTTTTAGTGCCGTATATCTGCAGATTTTTGTGGATGATAGGCAGAAATGTGGAAAAAAGGCTTCGTTTTATGAGCTGCCCGCCTGCATGTGGACAGGGCATTAGTGTGGATGCAGTTTTTGGAAACAATCGAGGTGTTGTGGCTTTCAATACAGTAAATGTTTACAATTAGGCAGCCCTGCGATCATCACACTTTTTCTGTTATGAACTGACCCCGGTCCCCCATCAGAGACCTTTGTACCAATCGATTTTATTTTATGCCAATATTGGTGGGCTGATATTATCACACATACCTAATAAATAGATAAAATCGATTAAAAACAATATACATCATCTTCGTCTTTTCCTTGGGGCTTATCCCTTCAGGGGTCGCCACAGCCAATCAATTGCCTCCATCTAACCCTGTCTTCTCTTGCGCCAACTACCTTCATGTCCTCTTTCACTACATCCATAAACCTCCTCTTTGCTCTTCCTCTAGGCCTCCTGCCTGGCAATTCAAAACTCAGCATCCTTCTACCAATATATTCACTATCTCTCCTCTGGACATGTCCCAACCATCTCAGTCTGGCCTCTCTGACTTTATCTCCAAAACCTCTAACATGTGCTGTCCCTCTGATGTGCTCATTCCTGATCCTGTCCATCCTGGTCACACCCAAAGAGAACCTCAGCATCCTCATCTCTGCTACCTCCAGCTCTGCCTCCTGTCTTTTCCTCAGCGGCACTGTCTCTAAACCAAACAACATCGCTGGTCTCACCACAGTTTTGTACACCTTTCCTTTCATTTTAGCTGAAACTCTTCTATCACACATCACACCCGACACTTTTCTCCACCCATTCCAGCCTGCCTGCACACGCTTCTTCACCTCTTTTCCACACTCTCCATTGCTCTGGACTGTTGACCCTAAGTACTTAAAATCCTCCACCTTCTTTATCTCTTCTCCCTGTAACCTCACTCTTCCACTTGGGTCCCTCTCATTTACACACATGTACTCCGTCTTGCTGCGGCTGACCTTCATTCCTCTCCTTTCCAGGGCAAACCTCCACCCCTCAAGCTTCTCCTCCACCTGTTCCCTGCTCTCACTACATATCACAATGTCATCTGCAAACATCATAGTCCATGGAGATTCCTGTCTAACCTCGTCCGTCAGCCTGTCCATCACCATAGCAAACAAGAAGGGGCTCAGAGCTGATCCCTGATGGAGTCCTACCTTCACTCGGAACTCCTCTGTCACACCTGCAGCACACCTCACTACTGTCTTACAGTCCTCGTACATGTCCTGCACCGCTCTAACATACTTCTCTGCCACTCCAGACTTCCTCATACAATACCACAGTTCCTCTCTGGGCACCCTGTCATAAGCTTTCTCCAGATCTACAAAAACACAATGCAGCTCCCTCTGACCTTCCCTGTACTTCTCAATCAACATCCTCAAAGCAAATACTGCATCTGTTGTACTCTTTTTTGGCATAAAACCGTACTGCTGCTCACAAATGCTCACGTTTGCCCTTAGTCTAGCTTCAACTACTCTTTCCCATAACTTCATTGTATGGCTCATCAGCTTTATTCCTCTGTAGTTGCCACAACTCTGCACATCTCCCTTGTTCTTAAAAATGGGCACCAGCACACTTCTCCTCCATTCCTCAGGCATCTTCTCATTATCTAAGATCTTGTTAAACAACCCGGTCAGGAACTCTATTGCCACCTCTCCTAGACACTTCCATACCTCCACAGGTATATCATCAGGACCGAGTGCCTTTCCATTCTTCATCCTCTTCAATGCCCTCCTCACTTCTTCCTTACTAATCTTTGCTACTTCCTGGTCCACAACAGTCACCTCTTCTACTCTTTGTTCTCTCTCATTTTCCTCATTCATCAACTCTTCAAAGTACTCTTTCCATCTTCCCATGACACTACTGGCACCTGTCAATACCCTTCCATCCTTATCCTTCATCACCCTAACCTGCTGCACGTCCTTCCCATCTCTGTCCCTCTGCCTTGCCAACCTGTATAGATCTTTCTCTCCCTCCTTGCTGTCCAACCTAGCATACAAGTCATCATAAGCCCCTTGTTTGGTCTTTGCCACCTTTACTTTCACCTTACGCTGCATCTCTCTGTACTCCTGTCTACTCTCTTCAGTCCTCAGTGCCCCACTTCTTCTTAGCTAACCTCTTACTCTGTATACACTCCTGCACCTCCTCATTCCACCACCAAGTCTCCTTATCTACTTTCCTTCCAGATGACACACCAAGTACTCTCCTGCCTGTCTCCCTGATCACAGTAGCTGTAGTTGTCCAGTCATCTGGAAGGACTTCCTGGCCACCCATAGCCGTTTTCAACTCCTTCCTAAAAGTCACGCAACACTTCTCCTTTTTCAGCTTCCACCATTTCGTCATCTGCTCTGCCTTTACCCTCTTCATCCTTCTCACCACTAGAGTCATCCTATGCTGTCTGGCTACACTCTCACCTCACCACTCTCACCAGTAATCCAGTTTCCACCGGCACCCTGTCGGTAAACACTATCGGTGGCGGGCGTTGTGCCCTTTCTGACACAACCCTCTGTATTTATCCGGGCTTGGGACCAGCAGAATAAGACACTCGCTTGTGCTCCGTTGCAGCTACATTAAAAAAAGCAACATACACACTGTATACGTTATAAATAATAACAGACAAATCTTTGCGTTTGTATTAGTTAATGTCAACATATTAGCTTTTTCTAGTTACATTATGCCTTTTTGCTCAATTTCCACTTTTGCTGGGTTTTATTATATTTCTGCAATGAGCCACGTTCCAGAAAAGGCCTCTGCACCACACTGTTTTGTCAGGAACGTGTGGCGCAGCAAGGCAACAGAGCATTGTGTCCAAACATTATATACTTGGCTCTGTTGGTCAGGGGCTGAGTTGCATTGTGGCAGGATTTTTACAGATTTCAGTAGTGCATTGCACAGTGTTACAGGGGTGCAGCTCACCCCTGCTGGGCAGACTCTTCATCTTTGTCGATCACTTGTATTTAATTAGCGAATAAAGGCATTGCGCAAGAAACACTTACTCGCATTCTTACTCGCTAAATATAGAGACTTTATGGCAAAATTGTCAACACGGATCTCTTCCATGTATGAGCTGTGTTATGAAATGGAACCGGTGATTGCCAGTACATGAAAGATGGTGCTGAGCGTTTAATCACCGCTCAGTGATGATACGTGCAGACAAATCTGAATATCTACATGGGTTGTTTTGAAAAATCCTAAGTAAAGTTGATCACATAGCTTCTGCTTGGACATCAACAAATAGCAAGCTGCTGTTCAACTCAGATGGAAAAAAAACTGCCACGTGTCACTCGCTGACACTGACGCTGGGAACACCGAGGTAGGTTGGATTGCAAGGTGTGCACTTAATGTGCGATTCCAATAATCCCTTGCACACTGCCACTTTCATATTACTGTGTTATAACTCATCATCACTGCCATAGTTCTCAGTCTGTTTGGCTTCCGACTGCCATGTTGTCACAATACAGCTTTTCTCCAAATTAGAAAAAAACAACTGTAAATAGTTTACACACACATAGTTTACGCACGCAAATACCTGTAAGTATAAATTTTTGTTATTTTTGCTGTATTCTAAATCTGTGAATCAATGTTCTTTTGTCACAAAAAGCCCTTTTTTTCCATGTTCTTTTGGTTGTTTCCTAGAAGTAAACAACTGGTCAGATGTTTGAGGTGTCACTAAAACAAAAAAAATATGGACATCAGTCACCGTTCTGCTTGAATTTGCTTCTCTGCAGAAAAAGCTCGTTTTTTTCTGTTTTTTGGTCAAAATCCGGTGTTTTCACTGAAACTACTTCCCATTTCTAAAGAACCATTAAAGCTAGAAACAAACATTTTTTCAGATGAAAGAAGAGAGTCTTAAGATTCTTTAGATGTGTTCAATGTTTATGTAGTCCTAAAGCTCGATATTCTGTGGGTCTTGAAAGTTTGGCAAACAAGCCCCAAATCTCTGGCAGTGTGGAGCTCTCTGCTCTGACAATGGCTGGCAGTTAATGAGTTAATACACAATAGGATGATAGTTTTGTCAGAGGTGGACAAATACGAAAGCTACATTTTAAAATACGCCTTGCGGATCTTTTGAACAAACTCATATCCAAAATAGCACAGAATGGAAGTTGGGCCAGCTCAAGTTCAAAGATTATGGACAGTTATGATAATACATTGTACACATGTGAAGGCGATGCTCCGTTTTTTTGTGTGTATGCTCAGACACTTGCAAAATTAGCGGGGACATTGGTTGGCGGGGTGTTGGAGATTGGCACAAGAAAAGAATCTAAGAAAAGCATACAGAAGAATTTACTGTATAGTAATAGTAGGGACACTGCAAGATTCAGTCTTGGCAGCCTTTCTCCCATTTCCCTGCAGCTTACTCTCATCGTTTAAGAGTTGCTGTCAATCATTTCTGTCATAGCGATAAACACAAATTTTGGCTTCTGCTTTGCTGAACACAGGTTTTACTATTCAATTGATTTTCTATAAGCATAGCAAATCTGGACTTGGTGATATTTACTCTCTCCTTTGCTTCTGCACAGCACTATTTGGTCACCCTGCAGGTTTCCAGTTGGATTTAAGTTAGACTGTGGCTGGACTTGCGTTTCTTTTTCATTCTTTTTTAGAATCCCCAACCTTGGCTAAAGACAGTCTTTGCTGAGGAAAAACAACCCAATAAACTTGTGCTGTCACCATCATACTTCACGTTGTTTTGCAGTGTAGCTGATGTTGTTTATTTATGTCAAACATAACTTTTGTAAATATGATCAGCTTTACTATTCTTAGTATTTTATTGTTGTGCCATTACCGAGGTCCATGCTATAAACCTGTCTTTCCCAACCTTTTCTGTCCTGCAAACCCCAAGAACTTTCCCACTCATATGTGTTGATAATTCTCCAAAAGGAGAATGTAACTGTTATAATTGTGACAAAGCTGTGTTATTGTCTCCTTGGGGGAACTAGTACTTGTGCACACGTTACATTGTACTTTCTGGCTTACTATAACTGACATTATTTGCTTATTTTGGAAATTAAACATTTGCTATGAAATATGTCTAACTTATGTCTTAATCTATTTTTATTGTTATATTTTTTGCTATTTTTATCATATGATTGATGTGCTGTATCATATTCACTGTTATTTTCATGTAATTTGTTTTTTAGTGACTGGTTTATCAAAAAAATGGGTTCCCTACTAATTACATTGTGCTACTCATCCACTGGAGACCCCAATTTGTAGGTTTTAAAGAAAGTATAGATATAGGACGTCTGTTACAGTAATCCCTCATTTATTGCGGTTAATTGGTTCCAAACCCTGTGATTAGTGAATTTCTGTGAAGTTGGTTTCCTTATTTTTAAATTTAATATTTTTGTAGTTAAAGCATAAATACCTAAGCTTTTTATCATGGGCTGCACGGTGGGTGAGTGGGTAGCACGTTGGCCTCACAGTCAGGATATCAGGGTTCAAATCTCCGTTGGGCATCTCTGTGTGGAGTTTGCATGTTCTCCCCGTGCGTGCGTGGGTTTTTTCCGGGTATTCCGCTTTCCTCCCACATTCCAAAAACATGCATGTTAGCTTCATTGGCCGCTCTAAATTGCCCTTAGGTATGAACGTGAGTGTCAATGCTTGTTTGTCTGCCCTGCGATTGACTGGCGACCAGTCCAGGGTGTACCCCGACTCTCGCCCAAAGTCAGCTGGGATAGGTTCCAGCATACTCGCAACCCTAATGAAGATAAGCGTTATAGAAAATGGATGGATGGATTTTTACCATTATTAGTGTCATGCTCCGCAGGACAAGAAGTGCGAGGTTACACTTCCTGCAGGTGGTTGGTTGCAACTGCTTTGCTTGGGTGGAATTGCTCACAGCTGGCCTTTATCCCAATTAGTGGGATTTATATCTATCCCCCATTGGTGCTGGTTCATTGACTTTGTTAACTTGGCTATCGCCGCCTCATGGTTGGTGCACTAACTTAGATTCATCCTTCCTTGTTGCTGCTGCACAGACTTCTATTTATCTTCACAGAGCTTTTTTCTCTGTCGCTGACACTTAGTGACCAGTGTAGTCTCTTTTGAAATACACCTTCTGAATGGCTTAAGTTTGTATTTTAGTTCATTTAGCTATTTTTATGCTTGAAAATGCTTATTTTAGGCAAATAAAAATCTGTAAAATATGCTTCAAAATGCATGTTTTTTACTTGTAATAGGCCATAATTAATCATGAAAGAGCACTATTTATTAGTTTATGTTTTTGAAAAACCGTGAGAGTGAAGCCCAGGAATTTGAGCCATGAAAAAAAAATGCTGTCTAACTGATGTATTTATTATATGTATATATTTTTTATTGCTGAGACAGAAACACATTTTTATTGCCATGTGAAACTGCCTATGAAATGCATTGCCCATGGCCTGTGTATGTGTGTGTATATGCAGGTTGTACGTATGAGTGTATGTGAGAGAGCAAGAAACTAGATTATGGCTTCACTTGAATTACCTGCTAATCATTTTCAGTGATGTATGGTCATATTACTGCAATATGACAGACATCTGTGATCTACACCATCATTTTCATTTTGATTGACATTTTCTGACAATCTCTTCTGGAACAGAAGACATTCGCACAGTTTGTTTGAGTTTTCATGTCAGTGCATTCTCAATCTGTGCTGCAAACCTGTTCATCTCAAGGCTCTTCCTCTGAGATAGAGGCAAGGTGTTGCTTGCATCCAGGCCCGCCAAATGCACTGTAAATGGATTTCACGCGTATTTGAAGCAGCGGGAAGTTGATGGAAAATGTTCTTGAGATGACACATTTGAATGTTTTCACCAACCTGTTTCAAGGACAAATTGTGTGGCTGTGCATGTGAGGGCTCTACAAGATTGGTTTTCTGTTTTTTCTTTTGTTTTTTTAGATGTAGTTATCATGAAAATGTCTATTTAGCATCTCCGTTGGGCATCTCTGTGTGGAGTTTGCATGTTCTCCCCGTGCGTGTGTGTGTGGGTTTTCTCCGGGTACTCCGCTTTCCTCCCACATTCCAAAACATGCATGTTAGCTTCATTGGCCGCTCTAAATTGTCCATTAGAGTGTGAATGTTTGTTTGTCTATATGTCCCCTGAGATTGACTGCCGACCAGTCCAGGGTGTACCCGCCTCCCGCCCAAAGTCAGCTGGGATAGACTCCAGCATCCCCGCGACCCTAATGAGGATAAGCGGCATAGAAAATGAATGAATGATGTCTAATTAGCAACTTTGTACTTCTGGATATGGCCTGTCATTCACCATGATTGACTGATAAAAAACAACTGTTGTTGAGATTGATGTATTGATTATTGTGCTTTTGTTCATGCTATTTTCAAAACTTAACTGGAAAAGACTCCCCAAGACAGTATTACTGTGAACCTGGCTAAACATAGCCAGACTTTGTACTCAGGATGCAGCTCAACAAAACTAGAATCTCCCAAACAGAGTGAAACGGTGCCACAACGGTCACGTCAGGTTCGCGCGTGCATGTACGAAGGGTGTTGCTGGCACGATCTCATCCAGTGTGTTACGGAGGAGGAGCAGGTCATTATTATGGAGCGTTCCGAGGAGTTCAAAAAGGTGAAAGGTGGAATAATGATACTTATCATACTTATTGATACATGGAGCACACATTGCTTGATAACACAGCATATGTAGCTGCGTCACAAAAGCGGTTCCTCTGTGATAGCTTCTATAATAACAAGGTTGCTGTAGCTTGGGTAATTTGCAGGTCACAGCATGTAAGTGAAGTGTTGTTTTTTGTAAAGGGTAGAAAAGGTGACTCCCCATTATGAGCATTCAGTGCAAAGCAGCCATTTAAAAGGCACAAAAAAGGAAAAAAAAAATGTGTACGTGAGTGACATTGGGATTGTACATGATGAGCAAAATTGCAAAATAAAGTGCAGTTTTTTGTATAGGTTGTGGAATTGTTTTCTGTTTTTATCAGTGGTGCCCAGTGCCTTTGGTACCTGGGCCTTCAGTGGGGCGGGGAGATTTTTTTTGCCACACACTGGGAGAGCCAGTATCAAAAACCAGTAAAAAGAATGATAGTACTTATGTGCCAACAAGGTTCCAAACCACAGTCAGCCCCTAAAGAGCAACAGCCTCATCCTTAATGCGCCATACAGCCGTTTAGAGAGGGGGGAACTCCAGCACATTAACAGCTATTTATATTAAGAGCCAATATTTTTCTTCTTGCTTATCAGTAATTGTTGGCAGAAAACACACACTTTTCTCACATGTATTTGAACGGCTTTAGACGTTTAAAGAGACTAAGGTATAACAGAATGGATTTTTATTTACGCTCAACACAAGTATACATACGCGCCACTTTTGTTTTTGCTCCCATTTTTCAGGACCTGAACTCAAATATTTTAAACTTTTTCTATGAGCACAAAAAGCCTTTCTTTCAAACATTGTCAAATCTGTTAAAAACTTATGAATTAGAAAGCAACAAGAGCTAATACAAAATAAAAAAAACCTAAAAGGCGAGAAGAATGGTAAAAACGTTAATTAGAGTGTAATTATGAAACGGGAACTCAAACAGTGCACTAATAAGAGTGATTTCAAGAAACCAAACAAGCAGTTGATGTTCACAAAGTGCAAGGAAGAAGAGTCCCCAAATGCTGTGTACATCCGATGCCATTTCTACTTCACTCATTACTCTTCATTCTTGGGAGTTCATTTTCAGTACTTACTCATTATTCAACTATGTTCTGAAATGTTAACAATTTTATACTACTACTAATAATTTTATACTTCATTTGTTTCACTGACAAGTACTCTATTTTATTTGACCACATTGTTACATTCCCTTATCATTTTCAGGTATTTTAGACTGCAGAGAGTACGTTTGGAAGGCAGGACGTGAACAAATATATTGCAATACATGTGAAATGGATAGAGGGTAGAATGAAGTAAGCTTTGCTTCATCCTACTCCTTTTGGACCTGTGAATTTTGTTGTGTTACGTATTACTTTGTAACCTGTATGCATGTTCAAATAAACGAAACCATCATCATTGCTATTATTGAATAATTTCATCTACCTCACATCTGTGGCATGTCAGGATGTTGATTATGCAACATTATTATTGTACAGTTGGTCACAATAAAAGGCTACTCCAAATGTGAAGTCTAACTTCCCCCTTAACTTTGATCCTGCTTTAAGTGCTAATTTGATCAGGATCATTGGATCATAATGTCAAATCTTCATGCTCACCAGTCATTTACGGTGTACTCCAAGGTTCAATCCTCAGTCCCCAACTTTTTATAATATATCTTTTTCCTCTTGACAATATTTTTAGTTGGTATTTGATTTTTATTGTTATGCTGATGACACTCGGATCTATCTTACAACGAAGCCCTCCTCAACATCCATTCAGACCATCCCTAACTGGTTGGCCGTGCTTAAACTCAGTGGCAATGAAAGTGAATCTCTCCTGTTAGGCTCTAAGTCAAGGCCCAGGCCCATTCCCTCAACATTGGAATCGATCCACCCAAGACAGCACACTAGCATTCGAATCCCAGATTGATAATATTTCACATACAGTACAGCCTTCTTCCCTCTTTGCAACAAGTCCCGACTCTGACACGCTCCCACTCAGCACGCAACAGAAATGCTCATTAATGCTTGGGTTACCTCTTGCCTTGATTACTATAATGCTCTTCTCACGGGTCGTCCCCTCAAACGCATACATTACCCTCAGCTTATTCAAAACTGTGCTAGCAGAATCTACCAACACTAAATGCGCTGACCACACCACCCATTCTCTCTAAGCTGCATTTGCTTCCTGTCCAGCAACACATCCAATAAAAACTCTTTTATTGGGGTCTATTGTGATTTTTGCATTGCATGTAAGGACACATGGTGTTTTTGAAAGGTCCAGCAAAAAATGTGTTATTATTATTCAGTGTATTTGTATATTGTTAATATTGTGTCTTACCGATGCTCCTCTAATTTTTTTGACAGGGCATTATTCAGGATGTGAAGCTGATTTTAGCACCCAACGGCTACATTACCCAATGTCCAAACCTTAACCGCAGTAAGTATTACTATGAGCCAGAATGGTCTCAACCTAAATACAGTAGTGTTCAAAATAATAGCAGTGCATTGTGACTAACCAGATTAATCACTATTATTTGTATATTTGTATTGCTACATGGCAAACAAGTTACTAGTATGTGCAGTATATTCTCTGAAAACAAACAAGACCCAGTGTTCATGATATGCACTCTCTTTAGACTGTGCAATTAGTTGAAAGGGGTGTGTTAAAAAAATAGCAGTGGCATTCAATTTTGTGAAAAAAATAAAACAGTTGTGAATCAGGTGACTCATATTTAAGGATGAAACCAGCACTTGTTGAACATGCATTTCTGTTTGAAAGCTTGAGGAGTATGGGTCGTTCAAGACATTGTTCAGAAGAACAGCGTACTTTGAAAAAGTTTTGGCTGTTCAACTAAAATGATCTCCAATGTCTTAAAATGGAGAGCAAAACCAGAGTCATACGGCAGAAAATGGATGCCAGCTATCAAAATGGATGGAAGAATAGCCAGAATAGAAAAGGCTCAGTCAATGATCAGCACCAGGATGATCAAAGACAGTTTAAAGTTACCTCAAAGTACTGTGACAGTTATAAGACAGCTGTGTGAAGCTAAGATTTTTACAAGATTCCCCTGCAAAGTCTCTTTGGGGAAAAAAAAAAAGCATGTGCAAAAACGGTTACAATCTGCTAAAGACCACATCAAGTGGCCTAAAGAGAAATGGAGGAACATTTTATGGACTGATGAGAGTAAAATTGTTCTTTTTGGGTCCTTGGGCCGCAGACAGTTTGTGAGACGACCCCCAAACTCTGAATTCAACCCACAGTACACAGTGAAGACAGTGAAGCATGGTGGTGCAAGCATCATGTTATGGGCATGTTTCTCCTACTATGGTGTTGGGCGTGTTTATCGCATAGCAGGGATCACGGACCAGTTTGCATATGTCTATAAACTTGAAGAGGTCATGTTGCCTTATGTTGAACATGCTCTTGAAATGGGTGCTTCAACAAGACAACGCCCCCAAACCCACTAGTAAATGAGCAAAATCTTGTTATGTTATGTTATGAAGATGCCAGCCCGACCTTAATCCAATCGAGAACTTGTGGGGTGACATCAATGATGCTGCTTCTGGATTTAAACCAAGAAATGGTAAATCATTTTATAGTAAATCTTATTGTGGAGTAACAGCTCAAAAGGTGCCACAAGTCGACTTATGAAAAACTGTGGTCGCATGACTAAATAATAGTTTAGTGATCCACAGGATTGCCAAGTCTAGAAACAAAAAAGTTTGTACAAAATAGTTTTGAGTTGGCAAAGTCACCGGCAGACATGTCTGTTTTTTGCCTTAAGAGCGTGCATTTCATGAATGCTGGCTCTTGTTTGTTTGAATCTACTGCACGACAAAAATATATCCATAACAATAATCAATAATAATATCAATTATCTGGTTAAGCATTGCACTGATATTGTTTTGTGCACTACAGGATGTGTAGCAATGTTTTACTTCTTTATGCCTGTATTAAACTTGACATTGAAAATATGGTGCTTAGCTTCTCCCACTTCCAGCTTCTTTCTTTCTCCCTCAGCCATGATAGTTTTCCTTTCATTCAAATTCTGTTATGTTCCCACCCATTACCCATGTGTCAGATCGCCACTGATCAATATGATATGGTGCATAATCACATGTTGTCTTTTGAGCTAATACCTACTTCAAACCTGAACACAAGGATTGAGACTTGTGTTGTGTTTACTATTGATTTGTGTCCAAATAGCAGATGGATGATTTGGAATTGTAACCTTGTCTCTATTATATTCCTTTTGTTTATGCATGTGTTTTTCTTTCTTTCAGCCTGTCCAACCTGTAGCGATTTCCTGAGCTTAGTCCAGGGGATTATGGACTTGCAGGACCTACTCGCCAAGATGACCCTGAAAGTAAGAACACCAAGAGACTTATCACCTGTACTTCGACAGAATTTGTGTAAAGTCATGACTTGCTTTATTGTCAGTCTATTGATGCATTCGACCTAAATTATGATTCCACTGGCTCAGCAAATAAAACAGGACTTAAAGTACTAGCGACAGCTTTGGAGCCACTCTCCAAACATGAGGATTCATTCAATAACATGAGCAAGTACATCCAAACTTTTAAATGGTACTGTGTATCAAGGTAATCGTATCAAATGCAATTTCCGATGAACAAAATAAAATGGAGAACCAGTATACTGTGCACTGTATATATATCGCCCTGCAGTAAAAAACACCCCGCAATTTGATAGTTAATAACATGAACTTAAATATAATAACAATTGCACTGTGAGAGAGATATTTGATAACTAGTAACACACATATTACTATCTTGATATTTATTTGTTTTTGTTTTATTTTCTAATTAAAAGTGGGTGCATGCAGTTAGTTTATTGCTACAGAACACAGCCATTGTAACGCCATGACACCATAGACAAGATGTGGAATCAAAATGAGCATTCTTGTTTTTTCTTTCATTCCTTGGGACTAAAAGTTCCATGAGACCCTGTGCAGGTGATATTGTAATAATGCAGAGAGTTCATAGATTTTGGTGTACACTGCTGCCCCTGGTGTGTTAAACAACCAACAAACGTAATATTAACTTCTGGATTTGAATTATGATGGTTTCAGTAAGTGTGTATATGTGCGCTACGTGAAGACGTGCTCTTAGCAAATCTCATGAGGCTATTCCTTCTCCATTCCTTGTCCATGTCATCTGTAAATAGCAATACATGGGAATAAATCCCAGCAAATTAAGCTCGCATCGGCACCACCATCCCATCCATTTGTGGCTTTAGAGCTAGTCTGCAAGCAGTAGATTCAGGTTCACACAGCTTTGTAGCTAAACAAATGGCGGGCCGCTGTCTACTGTTATAGCATACATCACACTGTATAGTGATGCAGCGCTCCCTTCATTATGCCTGTTTACTGCCTACTCTAATTCGCCACACATCCTCCAGCACCAAGCTCGTAGTGGATAGTTGGACCCACTATGACTGTTCTCCATCTTCTCATAACGTGACTTAAGTTTCTTAAGCTTTTCAACGATTTCTTCGACCATATAAAATCCACTACATAGTCATACACCCACCAGACTTGGTTGTTTGACGTTGCTGTCTCAGAACCCCGCTAAATGTTTTCCTAAGTCAATTTCCGCTCCACTTCTTTGCATATATCTACATGAAACTTGTAAAAATGGATAAATGCAGCCCGCCTGTCCGTAGTTGCTGGAGCTTAGTGGCTAGGGGAACTTTCTTACCAGAGTAGATCTGGAAACACGGGGGGTATTTCAGACTACCAAGGGAAACGTTCCTTAACGTTCCTGCTGTGTCACGGGCCTATGTTGCATGAACACCTATGAATACCGTAGTGTCACGTCAACATTTCTCTATGTATGTGCCATGATACTAACTATACTTACATGATATTTACGACTCTAAATCTCGTAATATTTTTAGTCTCAGAATCTTTGTCGGGTTTTTTAACGTGGTCCTAATACTCTGTCGTAAAAATAGCAATATTTTAGCCGCATTATTCCATAAGCCGAAGGGTTCAGAGTGTAGGAAAAAAGTAAGGAATTATAGTCCGAAAAATACAGTAATATTTTCATGCTCATATTTATATATACTGTATCAGCTAAATTCCATGATGAATTAAATCTACTGTATGTTCTTGTTTTCCATCACAAATACCACTACTGGGCAGGAGAAGATTCTCGTATTACCTCTGAGAAACTGCCGATTCGCCCAAGATAACAGCATGGTCTGGAATGGCTTCCGACAGGATTGTATGTCCCTTCATCCTTTGCGATACCATGAATGCCCAAAGGTACCTCACCCTGCTGAGAGATTAAATCTGGCCATTTATCAGTTCTTGGGGGAAGTATTGAACAATTCATTTTATGCAAGATGGCGCTCCTCCACATTTTGCTGTTGTTGTTGATGAATGGCTGAATGCCCACTTCCCTTCTACTGTATATGGATGGGTCGTTGTGGTCTGCAGGAGTGGCCAGCCAGAAGTCCTGACTTAACGCCCCGCGACTTTATTCTTTGGGGTTGGTTAAAGGAGCGAGTCTGTTCTACCAAACCAACAACTTAGGAGGAACTCGAAGGGCAACTATATCTTTGCCCCTCTGCACGAGTTGCTACTGGCAGCATGACAACCAGGCTAAAGGCATTATCATTACTCAGATTCCATTGATCATCAATCTTCTTACATTATCATTCATTTGTGGTGAGTTGATACATTTTATAATTTCAAATATGTTCAGTAAGTGTGGACATTGGCTGCTAATGGTCATTCAAGGAAGGGAAACTTGTTTTTTCCCCAGCATACATAATAAATGTGTGGGTTTATACGTAAATTCTACTTTTTGTTCCTTGTTGTTTTTAAAGACAAAGTCGCAGGGGATCGATAAAGTCTCTGGCTCAGTTTAGAACAATGCAATGAAAAACTTGGAAAATGCCCTGGTGGATGTTTATACTTCAAGATCGCCGATTCGCTCATTTTGCTGTCAATCAAAAAGGGATTCCGCCTCAGACAGATCATCCAATTATCATGCAGAAGCTGAGTGTCCGGCCAGCCCACTGCCACATAGATCCCCAGGGACGCTAAGCTTCTGAAAGACGGGACAAAGCCCCGGTTTTATCTGAGTGGAACAACCCACTCGACGCTGGTGTCAGTTACCCGTGATAAGTATCTGATTCTGAACAAAATATGAATGTATTCTGGGGCATAATTAGTCAATGAATTGTACACAGAGCGGTAGAAATTGCACCGCTCTTTTTGGAAATGTTAGGGCAAACCGAGCTTCCCATGCAGTCGTAGAGCTGGTGTGAGGCTTTTTGAAGAGAGACAGGAGAGAATTCTGAACCTACTGTAATCTAATAATTACAACAGTCACTCAGTCACAGCCAATGTCGACTCGTAATCGGAGAGCATCAGGCTAGAAAGAGAGTGTGTGGGTAGCGGAAGGGGTGGGGTTTTGAATGTAATGTAAAGTAAAACGATTGTATTATACAGAGTCTGAAATGAGGAATATTGCCGTCCTGCTGTGTCACTGCTTTCTACGTGTCCGTTTATACACACAAACACATTTCCACCTGACTTGTTCATAAAAACCTCAGCAGGGAGGACACAGTCATCTCCAACTCGCAAATGCATCCTTGCCTTTTCATGGTTGGGAGGAGAGTTCAGCCAGGGGGGAATCATTTCAAATATGAAGAAGGAATATGAGGGAGAGATGAGGTGACTGAGCTGTCACTGACTACATGCCGATTCCCTTTTTCTTTACGAATGTGTACGAATATATGATTATGAAGAATAGAATATTGACCACACTCCAACGTGCACATGGAACAGCTGGATGTTCTGCTGTTGTCTTATGCATCAAAAAACTGATGACCCATCTATTCGCTTCTCACTCGTGTGATAGCGGCTACTCATGTTATCCAGGAACGCAATTCCCATGAGATGCCCAGAGGCTGATGCTTTGCCTTTGGAATTTGTGTTTCAAGCCTTTTGCTTAGGACTTTGACAGGACTGCTTTTTAGGATCACAGCTCACAGCCTTCCAGTAGCCAATTGGGACACGCCTCTAAATGCCTCAGTGGCATCTAGAATTTCTCTTTTTTTCTTGAAAAGCCTCTATCATTTCATGGTGAGTCCTTTATTTCCCGACACTGTGGCCTGAGCGGGTCTCACAGGAGCAGATGTGGCAGACTCAGAGCTGCTCAGTCCAATCATTTCTCAGTTGACCTTCAGATGTTCAGAGGACTTCTACTTTATTCATTGCCACCGGTCAGTCCTCTGAATGTCTAAATGTTATCTTCGTTAATATTAGTACAGTGGAGCCTTGGTTAGCATCATTAATTGCAGAAGGTCCGACACAAACAGAAACACCCTCTAACCAAATCAATATTCCCCACAAGAAAAGTGTAAATCCAATGAATCTGTTTTGGGCACCCACAAATATTTACATAGTTTTCCATGCAGATAACAAATTACGACTGTAAGGAATAAATTAACATTTATCTTCACTTTTACCCTAATTGAAAAGTTATTGTTGGCAAAGATGCAGATACGGCAGGAAGGAGGAGGAGGGTGACGCTATTTCTGTCACGAAATGTGCGTATTGGGATAAAAATACATTACAAACAGCTGGACTTACGCGGTGCATTATTAGCACAACAAGTCATGATGTACGCAAACCGAGGCAACTCTTTTGGGTACATTTTTTACGTAAACAGATTTTTTAAATACGCTAATAGTGGTGTATGCTCACCGAGGTTCCATGTGGAGCAGTTGTAATTGTTGTATATTGTAGTAGAGATGACACCTAGTGTAAAATGTATCATACCGAGCTTGTAGGCCCCGATTTTCTTCCTAGTGTCCCCATAAAGCTTAGAATTGCACAGAATATGCCGGTTAAGATAACAAATGCATGCAGCGCCAAAGTTGCAAACTCAACCGCTGATAAATTGTGTGGCTCGAAACATAATCCAATGTTAGAGAGCTTTTCACGTTTTTGAAGTGCTCAAACTTGGGAAAAAATAAATATGTATGTGAAATAATTCTTTAATACAGGCTTTACAACGCTATGTGATCGTTGTACTTTCACCTTTCTCTCTCTAAAGTCATTTTGTACGATGGGATGAGCAAACCGTTTTGGACTGCTGTCAAACAAGCATCACAGTTGAAGGACAAACATCAAAAAGTGTTGGGCATGAAACAAGCTTCAGAAGAGGGGTTGTGCAGTGTGTAGCAGTACAAGGATCTGGACTGTCAGTCATTTTCACTGTAGTTTATAGCCTACGGTTTGAAACATGAGCTGAATGAAGATCTTTTATTACTCTTCCTCTAATGAGCTGCCCCAGTGGAACGCCGTGGGGTGATGGAGAGATGGTGAGGGGTTAACCTGCTTGCACTGTCAGACATTTTTTTTTTTGTGATTGGTCATTTTGTGGTTATTCAGTTAAATTACGCAGAGTCCAGGCTGACCCAGCTTGAGGGATGTCACTGTGAGAAGACGTGCAGTGCCAGTGGCCTTGTCTACAGAAATAAAGAGCTCTGGGTCGAGCCAGAAAATTGCAGGAACTGTGCATGTAAGGTAAGGGTCACTTTTGTTCCCATAAATGATTAAACACTCACCTTAGACTTACTCTAAATTAATGCTCACTATAATTCAGACAATCACTTTGGGCTCTAATTTTGTAGACCAGGCACCAGGCGCACCTTCGCTTGCACCTCGCCGGTGGGCGTGTTTTAGGCGCATTTTGCAATTTCGTGCCATGTGCAGCGAATTGCAAGTTTCGATGAATATGGATGAAGAGAGCTAAGACAGCCAAACTTTTCCCAGACGGAAAGTGATGTTTTGGTCCGGGAGGTCCAAGCTGGCAGTGGCCGAATATATGGTCACACGAGCAGACCCCCACGGGCTGATGATGCAAAAGTGGCCTGGGAGGAGATTACAAGTATCTTAATCAGGTTTGCCCTGATGTACGGAGAACCGTTGCCCCGTGAAAAAAAAACGGTTCAATGATGTCAGAAGAAGGCAAAACAAAAACTATCAGAGCACCGGAGGCACACGGTGGCCACCGGTAAGCCTTTTTTCCCAACTAATAAAGACACTCGTATTTAGTAACCTATATTTGTAATATAAATATGTATATGTAATATGAATAAACAAAAACTATGCATAACAGGGATGAAATTTGAAGCAACTGTGCGTAAAAGACGCATTGCCAAGCTGGTGGTCTGGCCCTTGTCACTTGTGTTTGCATGTGACATGAACTTGTATTAACCAATTATTTATGATCATTTTTGCAATTCTCGATTATATAATAATCTAATAATATAGCAAATATGTCAATATGTTTAATTAACCATTTACTTACATTTAAGCACATCCATATCAGATCCACTGCCCACTGATAATATATTGCAATCTGCAATGTTTAATTCTGCTATGTTACACTCTTCTGCACTCTGTGTGTATGGTATCGGCCCCGCCTCCACTCACCGAGACAAATTAACAAATGACAAAACTGTTCATGCTGTTGTTCTATGGAATACACATGCCACCTAACCACCTAACCAGGGGGAATCTGGTTAGGATGCCCCCTGGACGCCTCCCTGGGGAGGTGTTCAGGGCACGTCCGACCGGTAGGAGACCCATTGGAGAGACTATGTCTCTCAGCTGGCCTGGGAACGCCTTTGGATCCTCTGGGAGGTGCTGAACGAAGTGGCGGGGAGAGGGAAGTCTGTATTTCCCTGCTTAAGCTGCTGCCCTCGAGACCCAGGCCTAGAGCTCATGAGGCATTTTTTTTGAGTGAGAAATCTCACAATTTATCTTGTGCGATCTTCTGACACTCCTATCCACAGGTTATGAAAATGGCATAAAATATAAAAACATACCACAATAATTAGTTGGAAAGTCTATTGATGTACCCAAGTCTTAATTTTCTTAAAACTAAACCATCAATAATAATTGCCTTCAATATGCTAAAATTGTTTGACCAGGGTATTACAAAACTTCCCCAGCAATTGAATTGTCATAGCACGTTGGTCTTTTGGTATCTTGATTTCCTGCACAATCAATTAAATAACAGTAAGATCTGTTAACAGAACATCACATCTAAAGATGGCGAACAAATACGTTTTCTTATGATACTAAATACCTTACACATGAGTTACAACACACATTTGCTGAATGGAAAAGACAAAGCAGAGTCTATTTTTTACCACCTAACAGGTAGCTTCCTTCAGTACTTCCTCTTTTCCAGGTCTGATACCACCGCCGCCGAAGGGCAGCACCCTGGTAATCATCCTCTAATTAGTGCCCCTGTCTGATGGCACACATGGAAGCCAGACTTTTAAATGTGTTGAATCAGGCCATCTGTGGCCCAGGGGATTTCGACGTACTGTATCACTACACAGCAAGCACAGGAGAGAGTTTAGTTGCTATGATTTGCTCCTCTGAACATACCATTAACGGGATATCTGTGCCATCCTGGGGGAACTATTTCCAATGACTCATGAAATTAGGAGGCATCTTCAAGGATAGATCAGCTTGAGAGCTGAAGTCAGTTCTCCCGGGCCTCCATATCAGCAGACCACTTGGTGCCATCATCCGTCCTCCAGCGCTGAATGATGAATCCGTGACCAGGTTGTATATTAATACCCTTATGGCCAATTCATTAGTCAGGGTAATTCAATCTGATAGAAGCTCTGCAGACCATCTTCTTTTGCAAGGATGATTCTTGATGTTTACCAATTTTAATGTCTTGTTTAGACTCTTATTAAACAAATAACCGTGGTTTATTATGGTGCCAATGCTTTCATGGTGTTGGTTTAATACATACATACATGTTTTTTTCCCTAAATCAGTCCCCTTGAATAATTATAAATACATGATAAACCCCATCAATCAAAACCCCATTTTATATCCTGCAGCTAAATGATACATGTCCAATTGTATGTCAGTGTTGCAAAAATAAAAACAGTCTCCCTGCTATGACTAAGGTCAAGATAATCTTGTGACCACTACTTGATTTTTCAATGGTGTTTTCAGAGTCAAATGAGGACCTCCACTTTTGGGTCCTCATTTGACTTTGTACATACTGTACACAGAATACGTGAATGAAATAAGATTTTACACTGCCATTAGAGGAATTACAAAAAATGTGAAATTGAATAATCAACCATTTTGTTGTTCGTCAGTAGCACAATTCAGGGCACATCCCATGTAATTGGGTGTAAAATATAGTACTGTCTATAAGAGAAAGGAACCCTACTCAGTAATCTTGCTGAATTTGGTAATGTGACATCCGGTGCAGCTCAAGAATAAAAAGAAGGCTGCCTTACCTATTGGAAGAAAGCTCCAAGTGTGATTTGTTTTTATCCCTACTATGTCGAGCCCCCTGCTTTCAAGCCCAATTCTCAATTCTCATGTATCAGAATAACACACTTGTAGCTGCAAAGTTGTCATCAACGCTTTACATTTGCTTACAGGATGGTGTCGTGGAGTGCCGCAGGATTTTCTGTCCTCCTGCAAATTGCTCAGAAGACACGTTGCCTGTACATGTGGATGGGACGTGCTGTAAGAAATGCAGGCGTGAGTACAAATCAAAGGTCGACTTAATAAACATCCCCTTCACCGCGTAAAACTACTCTTCATTTTAGGTGGAATGAGGGAATTGTGTGCATGAGTCAAACTACTGAAACACTTTTGTGTCGCCTTCAGTGCACAGAAGCATTTCATTCATTCTGACATCAAACTCGGAGTATGGTAGCTTGTGTTTTGCAACAGCTTGAATGCTATTGAATGCTGCTTGAATTGAGTTTTTGGGTAAATGCACTGAGTATTCATACGTGTTTGTAAACGAAAAGGCCTAGTTCTGATATTTATTAGTGTAATGTACGCAGTGAAATGTGTCTATGTCAGCAGCATTCTAAGGAAAGGATTTTCTCTTGGTTTTTGAAATGTGCATAATGAAGGAAACAGGTGACTTAAGTGGTTGGAATTTGGTGCAGGATGAGAGTCGGTTCCCAGTACACACTGGTAAAAGCCATGTCACTCCACTATTTAACAATTGTGTCTGAAAAAAGACTTTTTTCTTCAGCTTTTGGCATGTTAAACGTTTATACAACCGGCTGTGGTTAGCGATTGGCAGTTGTCAAATGTTACTCTCACGTTGTTTGCAGCAGAATCTAGCCGGCAGAATTTTTAGACTCCCTTGGCTTTTGGTTAGACAGTTTGTCCGCCTGCAGCCATGCAACACAACATACGCCTGAATAGCGACAAAGAAACGTTCACTTAACAAATACATGAGCACCTTATCTCCGGCCAAAGACATTCCTTGTGATGGTAGAAATGGATGGATACAGATCGACGAATGTCTATTAATGTTTAGTCACATCCGGATAACACATGTAGATGTTACAGTTTAGTGCGGAGAACACCTTTGCAACAGCAAGACGGGCAAAAACGACATTCAGAAGACAGAATATGGAGAAAATTCTTCCCTTGATTTGAATTCCAAAAGGAGCCATGTGGACCATCAAGGTACTATAACTGAAAGGCATTTTTCAGCAATTTTGTTCGTTAGTAATACTTAGGCAGCTGTTACTCTGGCATTCAATGTTCCATAAACTGGGCTCAATGAAGACATTACTCCTACTTAAGCAGACATTTCTCAGACCAGTTTAGACTTGAATCATGCTGTCTGCACTGCTGCATGATGCCATCTGATGTGGACGGAATAGAGGGCAGTATGGCTTTTAACTCTGGTCCCCTTGCATTTCCACAACAGGTGGAAGCATCAACCTACACATGAGAAAATGCATTGATATCTAAGCAAATAGTATTTTTAGCATGAAGTACATGTGGATTTGATAGCTGCTCAAAAACGTAGCCACAGCTGTGTGTGTGTTGCTGTCCTGGAAATGTCTTAATCCCTTAAGTATGGTCTGCATTTAAATCGCTTCTCTGCCTTACTCCGTTGCTCTGCATGTTCAGTGTTTGTCCTCCTCCTCCCATGTGAATATCAGAGTTCTGGCACAGGCAAACGAAGGAGTTATGCTCGAGAGTTGTGAGTGTGAGCTTCACGGCCCTGCACCCTAGGGAGGAGGAAAGCAGGACTTCACATGATAGGCTTCATTTTCTATTTCTGCTTTATTGCCAGAGGAATATGTAGAAGCGCCTTTTCTGTTGTATTCTTAATGCACTCTTACATTTCTCCCCTGCTTGCTTACTAGCCAAGAACAACTTACTTGACTGACTAAATTAACCATGTAGAATGTTTGCCTTGAAACCATTTTTGGGTGCAGTCACATGCATTCTTCATTGTTGTTTAAAGCAGTGCGGGACCCATCATCACCCTTCATCGACAGCAAGCAAACCCATATTGTGAACATTTTTGAGCGTAACCTTCTTAAATAGCGTATTCGTGTAATATTTTACATTTATATATTTCAATTTTAAATGTAAAAAAAAACTGTTTGCAATGGTTTTGTGGCTGCCTAGAAAGCGCTAACTTTCGATTGTCTTGCAAGCTTTATATCCCGCCTTCTTCGTGCTCCAAGCAGTACTGTAACCTGCGCCTCACGTGTGCAGGAGCCTTTGCTAAGCGATGGCAGCATCATTTTGGTCCAGTTGCAAAAAGTCCTTTTAATGAAAGGACGTTAAAGTGCAGTTTGATTTTGAGGTTTTGCAATAAAACTGTGTGACAGCACAAAACAAGTTTCATAATAATTTCTGCAACAATACGTTATTACCCACAAATTCATAAATTATTTAGAAAAAAAGTGTGTAAAGGTTTTCAGCACATGTTATATCTGGGGGTTGAATTAGAGCAAGTGGCAAATAAGCTCTCATTCAACTCTTCGTAGGCAAGTTTAATAATAAGCCCACCCCTCTGCCTGGACCAGTAGAGTGAACTGGCCATTAAACTGTGTTGTCGTACTGAACCTAGTAGTTTTCATTGTGAGTGGAATTTCTTCATGCAACACAACATGAGCGTTTGCTTTATACTATGCTCTTCTTCCGTAGATATCTAGGTATCTAGCTGTGTCGGATGAACGGCGCCGTAAGTCGACACTTGATGTTCTTTCCCTCCTACTGAACGTGATCAAGTCGTCCATAAACATGGTGGCGACCTCGTGGTGGCATAGCTATCAAAGATCACAGATGCGATGTGCATTCACGGGCATGAAGTCATTGCACTACTTTCGTGGCAAATGACCCACTAAAAACAGCCCCGCAACAGACCCACCAGTTGAGAATGACTGGTTTGAAGCGCTAGAAAGTAAAAGTTCTTTTTATGGCCATTCGTAGACCTACAGTATGTTGTTTATACAGTTTGTTCTTATCTTAAACTGTTCTAAAGCTCTTTTGTTTTTGTTCTTTTCCCATAGCAAAATGCAGTTACACGGGCCAGGTCTTTTCTGAGGGTCAACGCTTTTTATCCAGAAGCTGCATGGAATGCAAGGTAACTCTTTTGTTGCTGTTCTGTTCAGGGTTTTACATTGCAATCAAATTAGCGAGATGCATTTATCTTTTTGTCTTATCAGCTTCCCATCTCTCCCCTAATCAACTCAATCTATTTGTCTTTGTTTTTCTATTGAGCAGAACGCCAGGTAATTAAAGAAACTAATGCATGCTGAAATGCAAAGACCTCGCTTAAACTGATGCTTTATCACTGCATGGACTGTAATCAAAGACATTCTTGGCCTTATTCGTTGCAAGGAAATGTATCTTCAGGACCACATTTTAGAGACGGAATTGTCATTGTTTGCAGATATTGCAAGGCCCACGCAGACTATATTTCCAAAACATTTTTTACCCCTTGTAGATACTGAAGCGTCATTTTAATGCAATGTTGGTTGAGGCACTTAACAGACATCTTTTGTTTCTGTATGGCCACATTGTCATCATAATGCTTTCAGGGCGCGCCACATGCTTTATTTACAGGTTTTCATGGGTTTAACCAGCAAGTGCTAAATTGGACCATGTCGAACATGGGTGGAGAAGAGAACTTTATATAATTAAAATAACAAATGGCTTGTGATATCCATGTATACTGGATGTATATATCGTATCACTTAGATCGTACAGAATGGTTGCAATGTTTTCTATGGCAAACTGGAATAAAACTTACAATTCTCAGGGCATTGGATCGATGTTTTGATGCGCTGTCTCTCAGCTGGGCAGGCTTCTTCAGTTTGTGCTCAATGACTAGGTGGGACAAATACTAGTCTGACTAGGTAGGGCAGCCTTAGTATGATGCTCGAATCAGAGGTTAAACATCTTGTAAGCCAATCGGAACATTCCAGATGCGATTGATTTAATGTCCTGAGAACAATTATCTGAATGAATGGAAATATTCACAGGCATGTTACAGTTTCATTACATTACCCACATTTTTTATTTTTTTTCAACACTATAAAATATCAAATTGACTATGTCTTATTCTGGCTTTTTTTTTTTTTTTTTAAACGTATGGATCTTCTAACCACCCACCCAAAGTGGACTACCTCAGTAAAATGGTGCCTAAAGAAGCACGACATTGAAAGAAGTTGTGAAGGGGAAAAGCATCTTCAGGGACTGGGTCGATACTTTGGACCTTGAGCAATACAACTGGGACCACCAGAGCTCTGATTCAACAGCCTAACGGCTGCTGCTGTGGTTGCTATTTGTCTTCAGAGCCCAAGGGAAGATGACACAGAGTTTTATTCAACATCTTTTCTTTAGTCTGTCTGCATTTCACTTGCTATCTGTGATGTTGGCCTCATTCTTTTTCACTACAGCCTCATTTGTTTAAGAACATCTTAGATTGCCTTTATTCATACAGTATGTCTTCAAAAGCATCATAAGTGATTACCATTGCATGGCTCTCTCTTCTGCATCAGCCATCCATCCTTTTTAGGGTCACATTTGGGCTTGGAGTCTGTCCTGGCTGACTTTGGGTGAGAAGTGGGATACACCCATGACTGGTCGCCAGTCAATTACAAGACACATTTAGAAACACAACCATCACACTCCCATTCACACCTGTGTAACTCTCCAGTTAGCCTAACATGCAACGTTTTAGGGATGTGGGAGGAAACAACACGAGGAGGACATGCAAACTTCTCACAGTCACATGTTTAGTCCAGACTGTGACTGTGCTGCCCATAACTGTTCAGGTCATTAGTGCTGTCAAAGTTGTTCTTGACCTCTCGGCCCACACCGTAGTTTGTGGAAGTGCCGACGTGGGAACAATTATTGAGCAGAAATTGACAAAGAAGCCGCACGGTGGCTGAGTGGGTAGCACATTGGCCTCACAGTCAGGAGGTTCTGGGTTGGAATCTCCGTTGGGCATCTCTGTGTGGAGTTTGCATGTTCTCCCCGTGTGTGTGTGGGGGTTTTCTCCGGGTACTCCGGTTTCCTCCCACATTCCAAAAAACATGCATGTTAGCTTCATTGGCCGCTCTAAATTGCCCATTAGAGTGTGGATGTTTGTTTGTCTATATGTGCCCTGTGATTGACTGGCGACCAGTCCAGGGTGTACCCGCCTCCCACCCAAAGCCAGCTGGGATAGACTCCAGCATCCCCGTGATCCTAATGAGGATAAGCGGCATAGAAAATGAATGAATGAATGAATGAAATTGACAAAAGAAAGGGTATTTTGAACGGTATGTTTTGCTTCAATGCCCTGACAGATGGCTTTTGCAACAATACCGAAGTTATTTGTGGTATTGCTGCTGCGATTTGAGTTGTCACGGATTATGTCGCCTGCCAAAGACTGAAGCAGTGTAGGTATAGTTTTTATCGTCAATGCAGCGCTACCTTGGCATACAAGTGTCCCTACTGGTGGATTTTTATACTCAAGCTGGTGGTTTTTGCTTTGACTGTGAGCTAAAATTTGGGTTACCAGCTGTTATTCACGGATTGTCAATGTGACGACCATGGTTGTGCTAGCATTAGCTAGCATTAGCTAGATAGCATTAGCAGTGTAAAACTAGCTAGTAGTGGGAGAGATGAGAGAGGTTGTGTACTAAACAAATATGCACATCTTTACCTGTATGCATTCGCAGTGTCAGCATTTGGGACCATATTTGGGTTGAAAAGAAAAGGTGGAAAAATACAGTATAATACTGTACATCTGTGCATGGGAGAACATTAGACGGTGCTTTCAAGGACTGTCAAACAAATAGGACAAATTAACAATTGCATTAAACATTCCAAAACCGTGGGATTTCTAACAGTATTTTTTTTTAAATAAAATAATTGCAATATTTCAAAATATTATGTATAAATATATATATTTACATACAATTTTATGCGTATCGAATCATTTACCACAAAGAGATTTATGTCCCAACTTATTATAGATGAAAAAATATTTCTATCTATCTATCTATCTTATATCTGTGATTAATTAGGAGTTAACTGTGGACAAAATGCAATTAATCCCGATTGAACATTTGATTTGATTGACAGCCCTAGTTTTCATGCACTACACGTCTGTATGCTGTATGGTGTATATGTCAATGTAAGAGGTGTCACCGGGTTTTAAAAACAGGTGAGTCTCAGCCCCAAGGAGATTCACAAGATATGAGCAGACATATCATTGATTGTTTATTTCGAGCAACACAAAATAACAGGACATAATCAAAATGCGCAAAATATAAGCACAAAAGTTAAATGAGCAGAAAACAGCAACCGAAGACTGATAAATTACTAATATTTCAAAAAATAAAACCACCCAATTATTTCAAATTATTAGAGAGGTTTAAGAACATTCGAAGAAATGGCTAACGATGCTACTGGTAAATACATCCCAACAGAAAGTTAAATAACTTTATTATGTTAATATGTTTGTTTGTAAAGGTGCTCATTGTGTGGTGCAAATTCAATAGTATCCTTTCCTGTGCTTCCTTTTCCAGAACGGCTTGATGGTGAAAGTTACAGAAACATGTCCAGACCTCAACTGTTCTGTCAGTGAACAGATCCTAAGAGATGGGAGATGCTGTAATGTTTGTAAAGGTATGATGGTCTTCTTCCTGAATGACCTTCGAATGTTCATCCATACAAACCCTTGCCACCGTGAAGAGGTTGCAGATAGGGTTGAGCTGGATCATGCATTTTTGCTGAGTACGAGCATAAAACGAATACAGCTTGTCATCATCCATAATTGCGATGAAGGAAAACCCTCACTGGGCAACTACTAATGTATTCACTCTTCACACTCTGATTGCACAGTCATAGACAGCGACTGCCCTAGACGGAGAGAGGAGACATGCGTCTCACTCTTTCACACATAGAAAAATACAAACAGTTTAACTCCACGGCTTAACTCCAGTCACATTCTCTTTTAGGATTTGTATATTTAAAGTTACTTTCTAAACTTGTTTGTATGGTAACGTACGCGATGCATTTTACAAGACAGTTTAAATTGGCTTGTGTCTCACTGGTCACTGCCTCCACTCCAGACGGGTTTTTCAGGTTATCCTCAGCTCAGCTTGTATCTAAAGGTACTTGGTAAGCTTGTCACGTAACATATGTGGTGAATTTAACAAAACAGAGCTGTAAACAGCTCGTGTTGTGTTATCTGCTTTACTCTAATTTGGCTCGTAACTTTGCTCGTAGTACTGAACGTGGGGCTTTTGAGAAAAATACAGTAAACAAGGGTGACAGATTTTTTCCCTGTTTGCCATCACTGAATAGTTGCATGAATCACCAACTTCACACGTCACTTCTCTGGTGGGGAAGGAGCCTGAGCTTGTGGAAGAGGCAGATAGATTCCGACTAGATACAGTCGGACTCACCTCAACCCACAGTTTAGGCTCTGGAACCAAATTCCTTGAGAGGGGCTGGACCTTGTTCTTCTCTGGAGTTGCCGCAGGGGAGAGGCGGCGAGCTGGTGTGGGCTTATTGTTAGCCCCCCGGCTTGGTGCCTCTGTGTTGGAGTCATCCCCAGTAAACGAGAGGGTTATTTCCCTACGCCTTAGGGCTGGGGAAAGGGTCCTGACTGTGGTTTGTGCCTATGCGCCGAACGGCAGTTCAGAGTACCCAGCCTTCTTGGAGTCTATCAGAGGGGTGCTGGAGAGCACCCCAGCTGGTGACTCCATAGTTCTACTGGGAGACTTCAACGCCCATGTGGGCAATGACAGTGTGACTTGGAGGGGCGTGGTTGGGAGGAACGGCCTCCCTGACCTGAACCCGTGCGGTGTGTTGTTGCTGGACTTCTGTGCGAATTACAGTTTGTCCATAACGAACACCATGTTCGAACATAAGGATGCCCATAAGTGCACTTGGCACCAGGACACCCTAGGTCGCAGGTCTATGATCGACTTTGTGGTCGTATCATCAGACCTGCGTCCGTATGTTCTGGACACGCGGGTGAAGAGAGGGGCTGAGCTGTCAACTGACCACCACCTGGTGATGAGTTGGATTAGATGGCGGGGAAGGATGCCGGACAGACCTGGCAGACCCAAACGCGTAGTGAGGGTGTGCTGGGAACGTCTGGCAGAATCTCCCGTTCGTCGAGTCTTCAACTCTCATCTCCGGCAGAGCTTCGCCTGCATTTCGAGGGAGGACCGGGATATTGAGTCCGAATGGGCCGTATTCCGTGCCTCTATTGCTGAGGCAGCCAGTTGTGGTTGCGGCCGCAAGGTGGTCGGTGCCAGTCGTGGTGGCAAGCCCCGAACCCGATGGTGGACACCGGGGGTTAGGGCTGCCGTCAAGCTGAAAAAGGAGTCCTATCGAGCATGGATGGCTTGCGGGACTCCCGAAGCAGCTGACAGGTACCGGCAGGCCAAGCGGCACGCGGCTTCGGCGGTGGTCGAGGCAAAAACTCGGGTGTGGGAGGAGTTCGGTGAGGCTATGGAGCACGACTTTCGGTCGGCCTCGAAGAGGTTCTGGCAAACCGTCCGACACCTCAGAAAGGGGAAGCAGCCCCCAGTTCACACTGTTTACAGTGCGGACGGGGGCTTGCTGACCACGACTGTGGATATAGTTGGTCGGTGGAAGGAATACTTCGAGGCCCTTCTCAATCCCACTGACATGCCTTCCATAGAGGAAGCAGAGTCTGAGGATACGTACGTGGACAGTTCTATCACCGTGGCTGAGGTAATTGGGGTAGTCAAATCACTCCCCAGTGGCAAGGCTCCGGGGGTAGACGAGTTCCGCTCAGAATTTCTCAAGGCTCTGGATGTTGGAGGACTGTGTTGGTTGACACGCCTCTACAACATTGCATGGAAGTCAGGAACAGTACCTCTGGACTGGCAGACCGGGGTGGTGGTCCCCATTTTTAAAAAGGGTGACCGGAGGGTGTGTTCCAACTATAGGGGGATCACACTCCTCAGCCTTCCTGGGAAAGTCTACTCCAGGGTGCTGGAGAGAAGGGTACGACCGTTAGTCGAACCTCGGTTAGAGGAGCTGCAATGTGGTTTTCGTCCCGGTCGCGGAACACTGGACCAGCTCTACACCCTTGCAAGGGTACTCGAGGGTATGTGGGAGTTTGCCCAACCAGTCTACATGTGCTTTGTAGACCTGGAAAAGGCATTCGACCGTGTCCCTCGTGGTGTCCTGTGGGGGGTGCTCCGGGAGTACGGGATTGATGGTCCGCTTCTACGTGCCATTCGGTCCTTGTACAATCGAAGCAGGAGCCTGGTTCGCATTGCCAGCAGTAAGTCGAGCTTGTTTCCGGTGAACGTTGGCCTCCGCCAAGGCTGCCCTTTGTCACCGATTCTGTTCATAATCTTCATGGACAGAATTTCTAGGCGCAGTCAAGGTGTTGAGGGAGTCCAGCTTGGTGACCTTAGGATCTCGTCTCTGCTATTTGCAGACGATGTGGTCCTTATGGCCTCATCAGGCTGTGACCTTCAGCGTTTACTGGAGCGGTTTGCAGCTGAGTGTGAAGCTTCTGGGATGAGACTCAGCACCTCCAAATCCGAGGCCATGGTTCTCAGTCGGAAACGGGTGGACTGTACCCTCCGGGTTGGGAGTGAGGTCTTGCCTCAGGTGGAGGAGTTCAAGTATCTCGGGTTCTTGTTCACGAGTGAGGGAAGGTTGGAGCGTGAGATCGACAGACGGATCGGTGCAGCATCTGCAGTAATGCGGTCGCTGTACCGGACCGTCGTGGTGAAGAGAGAGCTGAGCCGGAAGGCAAAGCTCTCTGTTTACCGATCGATCTACGTTCCCACCCTCACCTATGGTCATGAGTTATGGGTCATGACCGAAAGAATGAGATCGCGGATACAAGCGGCGGAAATGAGTTTCCTTCGTAGGGTGGCTGGACTCACCCTAAGAGATAGGGTGAGGAGCTCGGCCATCCGGGAGGAGCTCAGAGTAGAGCCGCTGCTCCTTCACATCGAGAGGAGCCAGTTGAGGTGGCTCGGGCATCTAGTCCGGATGCCTCCCGGGCGCCTCCCTGGTGAGGTGTTTCGGGCATGCCCAGTCGGGAGAAGGCCCCCGGGAAGACCTAGGACACGCTGGAGGGACTATGTCTCACAGCTGGCCTGGGAACCCCTTGGTGTCCTCCCAATGGAGCTGGAAGAGGTCGCTGGGGACCGGGAAGTCTGGACTTCCCTACTGAAGCTGCTGCCCCCGCGACCCGGACCCGGATAAGCGGTGGAAAATGGATGGATGGATGGACCAACTTCACACAGACCATTAAAAAATAATTAAATAATAATGTCTTACAGGTTGCTCATTCACATATAGCTGAACACAACACACAAAAGCCTACTTCTCTTATACGATAAGTTATTTTGAATCTCAATTTTGAGGCTGTTCTGTAAATAGTTTACCAATAAACACATCTAGCAACTTCTGATCAATGCCTGTCAATTTCATACTTATAATATTGTACTGTTTTAATCCCCGCCCATTTCCAGTTAAAACATGCCTGCTTTCGGGTTATGCCCCGCCCACATAAAGTACAGACGCAGATAAAACTCATTTGATGGGAGAACAGATACAGATAGCAGGATACTTATCCCCAGTTATAGAGGCTGTTTTTCTAAGAATCTTCTCTGCGTTCCGAAATTATTTTTATATATAACCTAGTATGAATTAGGGGTGGAAATCTCTGGCCACTTCACGATTCGATGCGATTACAATTCAGAGGCCCGCGATGCGATGATGAAAGGATCATCGATGCATCTCAATGCATCTTAATTGTGGTCTTTTGTGATTTTTTTCGTAAATATGTTATGCATACATTTTTGTATATATTATTTATTTTTAGGTACTATGTACTACTAAAACAAAGCGCATTTGTAATGATCAAAAAATAAAATAAACATGAAACAGAGAAGTTTACTTCCATTTTATTTAAATAATTGGAAGGTTACATCCACTAGCATATTTCCCATTGCACAGAACCAGCAGGAAAAGTAATACGCCAGCAGCAGCATGTATGAAATTAACACAAATTTAGCAAATTCTGAACCAACTTTAAAATATCTGCCAATATTCACAAATAAATAATAGACTTCTGAATTCCAACAAAAATCCTAAGCATAGAATCTATGACAAAATAATATTTTTGCAGTATAGCAAAGTCAAAAACAGCTTTCTTACAAAATACAGATTTCTGTATCAGCAGCTCTTATACAAAAATAATGCTTTAATATATAATATTCAAGAAGACTATTTTATGAATAAACAAAAACTACACTGCCCTTAATCAAAAATAATACTAAAAATACCAATCAATTTTTGCACATGAATGGATTTTCTGAATTGGGTGGAAAATTAGTTATCACCTGCTTGATGGCTGTCGGGTTCGCAGCAACTTATTATATTCTTACATAACAACCTAAATCCTGATTTCAGGTTTATAGACTAAATGGATCTTAAACAGAGGGTAAAGGTGATGATGGTAATCGTTTATCACATGAAAGATATAAATATTGTCATTACTATGTTGTCTTTTCTGGATTTTTTCTCATACAATAAACTCAACAGATCAGGGCAGACAAGTGGAGGTTCTTTTGCAGGAGATTTTCCACCTTCTTGCAGCAGACCACCAAAATCTTGTCTCTTTTAATGCACAGGATAGGACACTCACAGAGCAAAATTCATCAGAGTAGGGCAGACAACTGGAGGCTCGGCTGCAGGAGATCATCCACCTTCTCGCAGCAGACCTCCAAAATCTTGTCTTTTTAATGCACAGTATAGGACACTTAGCCAGGAGTGTTGGTGTTAGATGGTGCTAGAGCGCAGTCCCTCTCTGGCAACATTTCCACAAATCCTTCTCTTCATGCGGGACACATGCTATCCATACTAATTATTATTACCATCAACACTGATTACTATTATATCTTTTAATGAAATATCTCTTGTATGCAAAAAAATGGTATGTGTATGTATATATATATATATGTATGCATAGGTATGTGTATATATACTGTATATTTACTTTATAGTAAACCCAGGAATTATCTTTAATACGTGTTATGTTGATATGTGGTGATACATAATCTAATCATGAGTAATGTCACAAGCTTTACAAGGATTTAGCACAATAATAATGTATATTGTACATGTGGGTTTGTAGGTGTGATACCTTGTTCATGTAGTACTGCATATTGCATTAACATAACAGCATTTAGTACTACGAATGGGGTGGGAGTAAATAAGCTTGTCTTCTTCCCACTCCTTTTCGAGACAAATTGTTCCTGTTTATAGTTGCATGTTCATTATGTTCTGTCCTGCGTATTTTGTGTGGCTCGAAATAAATATACATTATCATCATCAACTTCAGCTGGTTGCGTTTCCTCCTTGTTCGGGGGGAAACTTGCAATCTGGGTTGTCATATTTGTTGTGTTCCCAAAATATTTTAAGCTTGCATATTGGCCGGCTCTTATGCAGCTCATTTTTACCTTCAACTATGTGAAACCCAAAATGTTGGCATTGATGCTCAGCCATTCTGGTACCGTCACCATCAATTATTGACATTTAACATTCAATAATAGTCAATCAATAAGAGTCTATGTCCGCAACGCAATGCATCTAAAAATCTATTATTTTGCCCACCCCAATATGAATGGCCGTTGGCTCAGGTAGATTTCGTAACAGACCGCTTTGTCTGCTAAATGTTTGTCTGCTTGCCAATTTGCTCAGACTATGTTGTATTAACAAGAAGTTATTACTGGGGAAAAAGCCAACAATGATATGGAAGATAAGTTGAATGAACAAACTCAAGTGGCTCAGGCTTTGAGAGGCATGGTTAAAGAAACCTGGAGTGTATTCTGAACCAAGAAAAGGCTTGAGTGCAAAAAAACCCAGATAAGAATGGAAAAGATCAAGACCGCTGAGAGAAAATAGGGACAGTAAAATGAACCGTCATAATGTTGAGACAGAGAAAGGACACGGATGGGAGAAGATGAAAATGGTAAGTAATACATTTTTAAATTAAAACTTTGAATACAGTTTTTGAAATTACTAGTAGTAAAAAGTAAAGGAGAAGCTGGGGATAGGAAACATTTTCAGGCAAGAGGATGTATACATTTAGAGCTAAGTCTCTGTGCTTCCCCTTGCTCATATTTGCTTTCTGTTTAGAAAGTATCCATTGCAGTCGGGCCTTTGAAATGCAACTGTTGCTTTACTTTTACCTTGGACAGGAGCACACACTTCAGGATGTTCCTTTATGGTTTGTTAAGTCTTGCCACTAGTAACTGTATTCGGCCTCAGTATAGGTTTATTTGCATCAGTACAAAAAAACAACTTGTAGTGGAACTGTGTTAGTGCGCAAAAACACTACGAGTTTGGTGATGACATCAGAGAGCTGGGTGAGCGAATCATACAAAAACTGGCAATCAAAAAGTGAGGTTCACTGTACACATAAAGTGCATTTTGCACATTCAACTTTGTCATCTAAATTCATGTGGGTGACTGGTATGTTGTTTCTCGTGGAAATATGTGTCTCTTGTGTGCGTGTGCGTGTGCGTGCGTGTGTGTGTCTTAACAGAGAATTCCCTGGGAAAAGTGATTTTAAACTAGACATTCTGTTTTTCCTACTTTTTAAGGTTATGACTTCTGCTCAGAGGGGCTCATCTGTGGAGACAATTCTGAATGTAAAAATCGGAATACAAAAGCGGAGTGTGAGTGCAAGAGCGGCTACGCCTCCATTCATGGGGATTCTACTTACTGTGAAGGTAGGCGTAAACTTCACACTCCACTCTGCAAAATTCCTGAGACTGACTCCTATTGACATTTTGCTCATTAAGGATGTTTGAAAATTGTCTTAAAATGTACTTGCAGACTGTTTTGGGCGATAACAGTAAAGACCAAAGACCATTATTGATTGTGAACTTTGACCTAAATGAAAGGTTCAGGTATAGGTGACAATTGGCAGTGAATTTGATTTTCAAATGTAACACAGTATGCTTGGTTTTGCTTTTCAGGGTTAAATTCCATTGCATCTTTAGTCTGTGTTAATATTGCTGTGTAATTTAGTGTTTGTTTCCTCTTCGTCATGCCCTATCTTGTCAGTAGTGACATGAGAGTACTGTATAATAGCATTTTGCAATTGAACTAGAAGTGCTTTATTTAGGAGTGTTAGCTTGCTTCCATTTTGATGATTGTTGGGCTTGGCAGAGCAATACATAACCTTGCCTCTGGGTACTGTAGTCCCAGACTCATTGGGATGGAGCTAATGGTCACATTTGATTAAGATGCACAGGCGTGCCAATCGCCAGATTGAAGGATTTTCTCATTGTTGTTTGCTGTTGTCTTTGGGTCGGCGCCACCCTGGACTCAATCCTCTAAACATGCAGAGAGCTGGGGAGCCTCAAGCCGTTCAGTCTGTTTGCCTCTGCTTGATCTGCGTGGTAAAGAGGTTTACTCAAAGCTGTGCTCCAATCCAAGATTGTACCACACCATATGAGTGAGAACGGAAAGACGCTGATGGTTGGCAACAATGTAAATTGTCAGCCATGGCAGTATCCATGTTTGGGGGTTCCACTTGAGCCAGCTTAAACTTCTGTTGCAAATGGATTAGCTGGAAGCCTTCTTTGACAGGAAATATTTTACACTTTCAACATGACTGCTCCATCAACTCCAATTCAGTTTGTCTCCCATCTTAATATTAGCAGATTAGAGTGATAATGACAAATGCAGTGGTACCCCAACATAAACTGGCATGTACAGAAACTGCTTTTTTTTACCATAAGAAATCATGAAATCCAATCAATCTGTTCCAGACGTATGAACTTTTCATTCTTTTTTTTATGGAGAATATTTATAATTTTGCGTGCTAAACACAATGCAAAATACGATTTCAATGACAAACGAAGTGGTAATCACTTTCACCTTGCCTGAGGACGTGTTGGCAAAGATGCCAAGGAGTGGAGGGCGAGGAGGGAACAGCGAATTGCTATGCTTAAAGTGGCAGCCGTCACTTCATCAGAGATGACATGGCCTGCGCACAAGCTATGTGATTCAGATTCAGAAAACATCATTTATTCCAAGGAGCAAGGTCATACATTAATTCCTACATAATCACTACACATTAATAACAACGATAAATGAGGTAGAATGTAGCAAGCTATTTCACGTTATTAAATCATTTAACTCTGCTTTACAATGAAAATAAAAAAGCAAGAAAAACGTACAACTGATAATTTGTTTAGTTTGATGTAAACACAGCAGTACAGTGTACATCCGTGTGTGTGTGGCAGATGCATGTCATAACACAAATGTCACAATGAGGATGGGTGATAAGCTGATGTCCACTTTTTTAACGCACAATCAACCCACATTATGTTTGAGATACAACAATAACAAACGTTCCCAATGCTAACGGTGAGATATTATGTCTTATTATTACTTATTATGTCTACTATATTTGGTAATAGGAGTGTAAAGGTGACTCTGGGGGTCATAAACAGTTTTTTTATGATATTACTACTCTAATATTTTATGTATTAATATTAAACCTTACTTTCCGGAATGTCACTTATTGCAGTTGGCTCTGGAACCAATTAATCGCGATAAACAAGAAACATTGTATTTTAATTTGAATGCTGTAGAAGTACAACTTTGGTGTGTCCATTTGTGATACAGACAGGATCCACTATATTCAAATTTGATAGCATAAAAACTGTATCAAACTTAATTACCAGCCTATCTACATAATTTTTTCTTTATTATTATGTTATATTATATAAGTCTCAAGCTGATGTCTGTACATAATGTAACACTCAGCTGTATGAATGGCACATTGAGCGTTGTAATAAGTGTAGCAGTATTGCTTCGTCTTTGACGTATTGATGGCACTGAAAAACAAGATGCCAATGATGGCAGTGCATGGGCAATAATGATGTATGTTGTTCCTGTCGTCTTCAGCTTGCAGAGAAAGCAGAAACTGCTGATACGCACACATAATGTACTGATGAGGAAAAGCAAATGTAGGCACATGCCCATGACGGTTGAGTCCCATCGCATGTGCCCGCTCCCCAAAGCCTGTGATAAAAGATGCATTGCGGATGTGGGATAACAACGTTCTCGATTTAGGACGTTTAGGCTTCAATTAGAAGTCACATAGGAAGTAGATATGTGGCAATAAAGGTGATACAGATAAGCTGCTCCATCTACTTCAAAAAAGGAAGGCTACTTTTTGTCATTTTATCTCATAGATCAAACAAGACCAGTCTTTGTACATTTGTTTTGTAAGTCCAGTCAATGTACTTTTGCAGTCAAATTACTTTTACAAGTTGACTTTACTCAGAACACGGAGTTGATTTTTTCTTTATTTTTGCAAAAGTAAGTTACCATTATTTGTAAAAGTAAATAGACGTCACTTGCAAAAGTAATGTACAAGTGAAGATAACTCTTGTTTGGTCTACAGACTAAGTGGCCAAAGTGGGGTACACATACCCCCAGGATACACCAGTTGTCACGGGGGCATGTGAAAAAATAGCAAAACAATTAGCATCTTTCACAATTATGGGTGCGCCTGAAAGTATTGCAGCGCGAGAAGGAAGGAAGCAGGAAATTGCTCTGTGTGCATCATAGTTTGATGATTATTTTGTGCATTAAGGGCGTTTTGTTTCGAAAATGTCATTTATATTGGCGTTCCATTGATGAATGAATGTTTGTTAAACTTTCCCCTTCATTTTGGTATTATATTCATATACTCATATGAATATATATATATTCATATATTTGTATATTATATTCATATACAAATTCAAAAAAAAGCTCAAACAGACTGAAATAAAAGATATGTAGGATGATTACTGATCTATTTATTTGGGCTCATGTGAAACTATATCAAATGTAACCATGCAAAAGACACATTTTTTATCCAGATTTAATATACAATTCATTAACCAATTAACTACTGTAAGTTCAATATTTCAAGTAAATTAAGATAAAAATGTATGTAATGTTTTTTGAGTTTACAAGAGTAGGAGGTACAGGACTTCAGGTCAAATGCCTGAAGGGGTACACAACTGTAAAGTTTGGGAACCACTCATCTAAAGCGTATGTGTCAAACTCGGGCATCCGCTGCAATTTCATCCGTCCTGCAACATGGTTTGGAAAATAGCATTGAATGGACCTTAAGTGCTTTGGGTGCCCTGCCATTTGAACATTAAAGTGGATACAATAATATTGTATATTGCACAAAATTCACAACCATTCTTAATAAAAGCTGCCAGATTAAGAGCAAAAGTCAAAATAATTTAACTGTGCACGACAAAAAAAGGCAGCACCTTAACTGTTACACTGTACAACAGGGGTCCCCAATCTTTTTCATGTGAGGGCCACATAACTTTTCCCTTCTCGGATGGAGGCCGGAGGTCAGTTCGTAACAGAAAAAGGTTGACGATCGCAGGGCTGCCTAAACGTAAACATTTACTGTATTGTTTTCCAGAAAGCCACACATAACCAAATATTAATAACCCTCAGTCAGAAAAAAATAAAATCTTAATGCGTCTGGTATTATTCAGGGGGCCGGGTCAATTGTGGAGGCGGGCTGTATCTGGCCCACGGGCCGTACTTTGGGGGCCACTGCTGTACAACATAACACCAGAGGCGTAAGACAGTCAAAAGTCATCATTTTGACTGCAGCAAAGAATGCTGGGAAAAGTGTAATCTGCCCATTTTGCTGTTGAAAACTCTCCTGGGTTGTGTCCTTTTGTGCTGAAATAAAATACTGTTGCTTTTGGCCACACACTGAGGGAATGACAATGAGGTAACAAAACAAATACATTTCTGTCACCTAAATCAGCTTTGGACAACGTACTGACTTCACACAGGTGTGTTAGCTAATGACTTTTATATGGGGAAAGACATTTCTGCTTACTTTAAATTGCTGGAATTTGCCAACATCTGTGTGAAAATCCATTTAATCATTCATTTATTTTCTATGCCGCTTATCCTCATTAGGGTCGCGGGGATGCTGGAGCCTATCTCAGCTGGCTTTGGGCGGGAGGCGGGGTACACCCTGGACTGGTCGCCAGCCAAGCGCAAAATCCATTTAAATCGAGTATTTTCAAGCAACCTGCTAACCTGACTGTTAGAATCACATTAGTTGCATTGCCAGTGATATCATAAACATGAACTTTATTTAGATCTTAGAGTCTCTTAAGAGTAATTCCAGCTTTTGCTTGTGCTTAGGCGGTTTGAACTGGTTGCCTTATTTTGGTCAACTTTGACTCCACAGGCCTTGGAGAAGTAAAGAGTTTCCGGGATTTCGGTTAGATATAATAATCGGTTTATTGATAGTTAAGAATTTGCTGCGGAACTGCTAATTGATCATGTCTTGAAGCGACTGACGCAAAATGGAATGCACTACCTGGCGTCAACCAGGCGAGGTGCTTGTGATTCAGTTTAACTAGTATGTGGCCTGGGGAAGAAGAATACGAATCCAACTAAGGCTTTCATCCATTGGAAACTCATTCAGGCAGCATTTAAACACATGCCACTGAACATACAGTAACATTGCTGACACCTACGGTGTCATTTAAAAGTCCTCTATTAGTATTTTAGCCATGTTCATGCTTGAAAGTGCTCAATAATATCGAAAAGTATGTAGCATAAGCTTGAATATGCACATGTATTGACCAATAATTGGGCGTTATCAACCAAGAAAACAGCACCATTTATGAATTAATCTATTTTTGAAAAACTGTGACTGAGGGAAGTCTTTACACCACAAAGTGGCAAAGGAATGACTATATTATAACAAACTTGTAATAGGAGACATGGAGGTGTATGTGAGTGGGTACATGTATGAAAGGTTAATATTTGTTATATTGTGTCATAGTTTTGCAGTAAAGGTCACTGAAGTGGAGGCACCATTGGCGAGAAGCATCAAGTTAATTTCAGAGACCGCTACCTGATGCTGCTCCATCCAGCTTACTTTTCAACATTTGCACTAATTGTCATATCATCAGCTTTTATTACCCTCATCAGCTCCTGTTTATGCTGTGAGTAATTCTCCCAACAGATCTAGCACATCTAAATCCTCACTACGTGCCGGAGGACACAGACACATTACACTGGTGTTGTTTAGCTGACAGCTCCCTAATTACAGCCTGAAACAATTCTGTTTTTCTTCAAACACAATGGCTTGAGCCCAGCCAGGCTGAAGTCAAAATACAAAATGTTGACTAGTTACATCGGATGGAGATAAACAACAGGATGTCCTGTTTCTGTGCTTGGGGGATTCTCCTCCCACATGGTAGGTTGCAATCACAGAAATCCCAGCATGGGTCTAATGGAACCAAGATAGAGAACATTTATTGACAGAAAAATGTAAACTGCGTTGTATGGCAGTGAGGTTCGTGGCTGGTTAGGCATTTACTCTTATGGAAGTTTTTATGATGCCCATTTGGAGTATAGCAAAAAAAAGAAGAGAATTATTCCCTAAATGCATATTTTGCATGCACTTCATGTTCTTCTCCAGGAAGAATGTAAAACTCTGATCACCTATTGGAGAACTTGGGTGTGGAATCCTCCACTTTGGAAGCCAAAATTATCCATTAATTCAGCAGATCATAAAATGGTCTTTCATTTAATTTGTTGTTCCCCAACCATAAAAAAAAGGCTTTTTATCTGAAGAATGGCAGTAACAAGCACCGTGTCACGCATGCCCCCAGTCCTCAGGATGATGCTAGAAATCCATGCTGTACAATAAATGTTTCTGCAACATTATAATATTGGCAACATGCTGACAAAACGAAACTGGCAGGCACCATTATCCGACTCACTGTGCACTCAGACGGTGGACAGGGAGTTATCGATAATGTCGATACCATCTCGGTAGACAGGCACGTTTGAGGCAGGGAACTGTAACATGACTGGGAAATGTTGAAATTCAGCATTTCCTACTCACACAAATGTTAAGACGATTGGACAGAAATTGCATTTAAAATGCAATTCAAATGGACGGTCTCTCTCTCTCACCTGCCTCCCCTGATTGCACGCCATTGTTGCATGACCTGATCAAATAATCATTGCCTTTCAATTTGAAATAATCATTTTGGAACAGTTAGTTGTATGGGAAATATTTGTATTTGTCATGAGGAGTTTGTTTAGAAACAGTCTCCTGCTGTTTACCACCACACTGGGCCACCGTAATGAAGCTGCTTGCATTTGTTGTACTTTCTCTCCTCAGCAGATCGAACTCAAGAACACATTAGTTTTTTTGGTGTGTAATAATTGCAGTGGTTTCATTGCTTCTCCAGCTGTGTTTGAAAAGATCTGGGCCCGAATTAACATTTTTAAGCTGCATGTTGTAATGGCTTCTCAACATTTTTAATAAGGTTTCTTTTCCTCGGCAGTATTCCTTGGCATAGGGATCGTGCCATGCTGGTTTTTTCTGCTGTGCGTAACAAGATTAGAACCTACTGTGAGGCCAACACATCAAACTTAACAGGGCTATTTCTGTTTGTTCAGCTCACTTTCATTTAGCCTCCAGAGCAGCTGAACCCTCTGACTTCAGACACCAAACGTATGATGTGTCCCTTTGGCCAACAGGCTCTGGGGAAGCGCTTTAAGATGCCACTGATCTCTACTCAATCTCAGCTGACAACACAGCAGGTTGCAGCTTTTCTTCTCTTCTTCCCTCTAACTTTCTAACCTTTGTCACACAGCCAAAATGCTTCCTGCACATGCTTTGGTGGTCCTAAGTGTGTGCGCAGAAACTCCAGGGTGTGTGACCGAAAGCTATTGTGTAGTCAGTTTGGAATGGTATATTCTTCATCAAAAATATATAGTATAGGTAGGAAGTAGCCATTATTCATATGTTCTTTTTCTTTGGTAACCCCTGAACTGCCCCTCACCACATCCTCTCAGGTCCAACATCACTGACCTCGGATCTCACAATTGAAGCAAGGGCTTCCACAGACAGGCTCTAAAATCTTGGAGAAATATTATTACATAAATGTTAAGCTGCAGGGACCAATTATACAGTGGTATGCAAAAGTTTAGGAACCCCAGATCATTTTCAAGATTTTCCTTTATAAATCATTAGTGGTTTTTCATCAACGGTTTCAGTTAAATACTGTATATTATATTGCAGGCGAACACAGTAATATTTGAGAAGTCAAATGAAGTTTTTATGATTTACAGAACGTGTGCAATATTTATTTAAACAAAATTAGGTGGGTGCATAGGTTTAGGCACCCCGACAGAAAAATTACATCAATATTTAATAATATAATAATAATACATTTTATTAGTTAGGCGCCTTTCAAGGCACTCAAAGTCGCCTTACATAGTGACAAATACAATAAAACAGTAAAAAACATAAAATACAATTAAAAACAAATACATGATAAAAAGACAGTTATGGTCACAGTGCATAAGCTTTTCTAAACAGATGAGTTTTGAGTTTGGTTTTGAAGTGTAGGAGAGAGTCAGATTTGCGGAGGTCAGAGGGGAGAGTGTTCCAGAGCTGGGGGGCAGAGCGACTGAAAGCTCTACTCCCCGTGGTGACGAGGCGGGCCGTGGGTACAGTGAGCTGGAGAGAGGAGGAGGAGCGGAGTGACCGAGCGGGTGTAGCAATATGAAGGAGGCCGGTCAGGTATGGGGGGGCGAGGTGGTGTATGGCTTTGAATGTGAGCAGAAGGATTTTGTAGTGGATGCGTTGTGTGATGGGGAGCTAGTGGAGCTGTCGTAGGACTGGTGAGATGTGGTTTATGGAGGGTGTGTTTGTGATGATGCGAGCGGCAGAGTTTTGTACCTGTTGAAGTTTATGGAGTATTTTTGGGGGAGACCGAACAAGAGAGAGTTGCAGTAATCGGGGCGGGAGGTGACGAGGCCATGAACAAGAACGGCGGTGGAGTGAGAGAGGGACGGAGACGGTGGATGTTCCGAAGGAGAAAGTAGGCGGAGCGAGTGATGCTGTTGATGTGGGACGTGAAGGAGAGCGTGCTGTCAAGGATGACACCCAGACTCTTTACCTGAGGGGAGGGGAAGATGGCGGAGCTGTCAAGTGATAGAGAGAAATCATTGATTTTATGAAGGGTGGATTTAGTGCCAACGAGTAAAAGTTCTGTTTTATTGCTATTTAGTTTGAGAAAATTTGAGGTGAACCAGGATTGTATTTCAGTGAGACAGTTGGTCAGGGAGGTGGGTGGGAGAGTGGAGTTGGGTTTGCTGGAGATATAGAGCTGCGTGTCATCTGCGTAGCAGTGGAAGTGGATAGAGTGCTTCCTGAAAATGTGACCAAGGGGAAGCTGGTAGATTATGAACAGTAGGGGGCCAAGGACAGAACCCTGGGGAACACCAGATGTGACAGGGAAGGGGTGTGAGGTGAAAGACTTGAGTTGAATGAACTGGGTGCGGTCTGAGAGGTAGGAGCGGAACCGGGTGAGGGGCGTGTTAGTGATGCCGACGGAGGAGAGTCTGTCCAGGAGGATGGGGTGTGAGATGGTGTCAAAGGCTGACTGAGGTCAAGTAGAAGGAGAATGGATAATAAACCATATTATCCAACCACTATTTAGTAGATCCTCCTTTTGCAGAAATAACAGCCTCTAAACACTTCCAATGAGGGTCAGGATTCTGGTTGATATTATCGTTGACCATTTTTCTTTACAAAAGAGTCAGGTTTGATGGTTTCCGATCATGGACAGCTAAGTGTTTAGGGTTGTTGTTTGTTGAAGTATCCAGCACCGGCGCAACGCCAACTTTGTCACTGATTCTTGAACATTTTTTCTCAAGAATTTACTCACACTGACTGGAATCCATGCAACCTTCATTCTGAACAAGATTGTCAGTACCTGTGCTGGTATACAGCACCACAGAATGATGGAGCCACACCAAATTTTACTGTGGATAGCGTTGTGTTTGTCTCAAGATGCTGTGTTCTTTATCCACCATGTGCCGCCCTTTGTTACGTTCAAGTAACTCCTTTGTAGTTTAATCAGTCCCCAGCACCTTGTTCCAAAATGAAGCTGGATTGGCCAAATGTGCTTTAGCATACCTCAAGCCACTGAATAGTTGATTAATGCACAATGACACCATCTGCGGCAAGATCATGTTGTCGGTCTTCGGAGCTGGTCTGTGGATTGAGTTTGACTGTTCTCACCATCCTTTGCCTCTGCTTGCTTGAGATTTTTTTTGGCCTTCCATCCGGGCCTTAACCAGAACTGTGATCAACTGTGATCAGTACCTCATTATATTCCTCACAGTGGAAACTAACTGTTGTAATTTCTGAGCTAGCTTTTTGTATCCTTCCCCCAAACCATGATGTTGAACAATCTTTGTTCTCAGCTCATTTGACAGTTGTTTTGAGGCTCCCATGTTGCCATACTTCAGAGAACATGCAAAGAGGAGAACAACTTTTAATTGGCCACCATAAATTCCCTTTCTAATGATTGACATGACCTGTGTATGTACGTCAAGGGTCAATGAGCTTACCAAACAAATTTCATGTAACACTGTTTCATTGCACACTTTCTGTAAATCCTAAAAACTTCATTTCACTTCTCAAATATATGAGAAATATATGTGATATATTTAACAGAAATTGCTGATCCAAACAAATAATAAAAGGAAATTCTTGAAAATTATCAGGGGTGCCGAAACTTTTGCATACCACTATATTGTACCATTTACACTTTCTGTAGGTCGGGCGACCATGTACTTAATACTTGTCAAATAGTTGTCTTAATTGTAGTTTGTGTCCAAATCCAACATAAACGGGAGACGTGGTTTAGTACTGAGTTTTTCTCCATGTGTCCATCCTCACAATTGTGTGTCCACCACAGATGGTACAGTTATCATACATTTGTAAAAAGAGGAGAGATTATGGAACATTTGGCTTCAGGGTGGTTGGAAGCAGAAGGGATGGACAGATTAGCACAAACTGTAAATTTTTGCATGTGGCAGCGGCATCTCCAAAAGATGGATTCACAGAAGTGCAAAGCAGCAAAATGTGTATCCTCACAGTTTGGGAGTGAACTCATCAAGGGCAACCCCTTCTTGCAGAGCTTGTGTTTGTGAGTTTGTGTTGCTGCCCTGGGATTGCAGATGAACTCAGAAAAGTATGATGTTGATGCAGAGTCTGCTTTTACTGTCTGCTCAATATTTCTGTACCAAGTTTGCTCTCACATAACAAGAACTGGGAGATGTGAAGCACAGCAATCTGTAAAGTGTCATCATATTTTACAGAGGTTTAGCTCATTGTATCAGTGTTGACAATTTTGTAGCTTGATCTGGCAACATTCCAACCCCGCATGACAACATATTTTCTGAAAATCGACTAGCGTCAAAATTAGAAACAAACCCAGCGACATTTTCTGGCTTTATTGGGTAGTTTTCTGATATTGTGAAAACACATATTGTTCTGCATTTTGTATTCTCAATGAGCAGCAGCGGGTGCTATTAACAGGTCCGTCCCACCCAAATACAGTTTCCATGGCACACAGAGTGTGATGTGGAGCTCCATGCATCAAAAGTGCAAATTAGTCACGCATGCGGTGTTGTGGGGGTAGAGCTTGCCCTGTTTTACACAGCGAAATCTGTTTGTACTCATCAAGCCTGGTTAAAAGAGGAGGATGCGTTTATTGAGTTCATATTTTATTGTTAGTCTATTGCTACTCTTTTTTTTCAAAATGAAGTGGGTTATTTTACAATTATTTGGATTTGGAACTGATAAGCCTACTCTATTGTCTCTCTATTGTGAAGCTCAGTTGCTATTACATATATTCACCAGAAGAGTGTGCTACTCATGCATCACACTGAGTCATGTTAATGTGAGGCGTCTGGTATATGCTGTTCAGTTGTTTTGGTTTTTTTCATTTCATTTTCTAAGCCGCTTATCCTTATTAGGGTCGCGGGTATGCTAGAGCCTATCCCAGCTGACTTTGGGCGAGAGGCGGGGTACACCCTGGACTTGGTTGCCAGTCAATCGCTGGGCAGACAATTTAGAGTTGCCAATGAAGCTAGCATGCATGTTTTTGGTATGTAGGAGGAAACTGGAGCACCCAGAGAAAACCCACACACGCACGGGAGAACGTGCTCCACACAGAGATGCCCAACGGAGATTCCAACCCTGAACGTTTGTTTTCTACTACCAGACAGCAGTTAGTCTTGCAGGACCAACGTCCCCATAGCTGGAAGAGAAATGGCCAATTCTATGTAAAACAGAGCTAAACAGACAATATCACACAACAATAACACCTTTTTGTCACTGCACAGACAAAGATCCTGAAAGACGGCACACTGATGGAAAATGCAAGCGGCACTTTTAGCCAAGCTGTGTTCATGAGACGAAAACCAGAATGTCTATGAGGAGGGAGAGTGTCTGTATTCAGTATTTGAAGCAACTTACTCTACTGTCCAAAACTGGCAGCAGTGTACTGCATCCATAGCTACAGGATTCTAGTAAAAGGTTACATTTCAGTAAACAACTGCATGTTGTATTCTGTCGCTATTCTGAGTGCCCCCCCTCCTATCCCACCCTTCCAACTCACTTTTGGGTGGCATCCATCTCTGCCATCTGCACTACACTGACTGCATGTGCTCCAGCACCGTCCTTGGCATCACCCTGGTCCCTTGCCTCATTCTTCATATGGTTATTTATCTTTCTTATTTTCGTTCAATTTTCTAACCGTTTTTGAGCGGTAGGGATTGCTGTGATAATCCTTAAGCCATTAGGTTTACAGCTCTGCATGGTGTATGGGATATAATGCTCAAATTTCCCTTGGATTTGAGCGTAAAAGCCCTTATAGCAATCGGGAAATATTGATTTGTTTTAAGTATCCAAATGGGCATGACTGCAGGTTGCCTAAAGCTCTCTCTCTCTCTGTGTGGTGTGTATGCGTGTACAGTATATGTATACATACGTGTATACATATACAGTGGTATGCAAAGGTTTGGGCATCCCTGATAATTTTCTAGATTTTCCTTTATAAATAATTAGCCTTTTCACTAAAATGTATCATATAAAGAAGACAGTGATATTTGAGAAGTGAAATTTATTATTGGAACACGAAATCTGTTTGGTAAACTCATTGACCCTTTACCTGCATACACAGGTCATGCCAGGCATATTTATCATGGCCAGTTGGAAGTTGATCTCTTCTTTGCATGTTCTCTGAAGTATGGTAACATGGGATCCTCAAAACAACTCTCAAATGACCTGAAAACAAAGATTGTTCAACATCATGGTTTGGGGGAAAGATACAAAAAGCTAGCTCAGAAATTCCAGCTGTCAGGTTCCACTGTGAGCCACATAGTGAGTTAATGAAAAACCACAATCACATTTCTGGTTAAGGCCCGGAGTGGCAGGCCAAAGAAAAATCTCAGACAAGCAGAGGCGAAGGCTGGTGAGAGAACAGAACAGTCCACATAATCTTGCTGCAGATTTTGTTACTGTGCATTGGTCAACTATTCAGTGCACTTTGCACAAGGGGATGCAGTATGAGGAAGAAGCCGTTTCTGCGCACAAGCCATCTTAATTTTGGAACAAGGTGCTGGGGACTGATTAAACTAAATTAGAGTTATTTGAACATAACAAGGGGCAGTGCATGGCGGATGAATACCACAGCATTCCAAGACAAACACCACGCTATCCACAGTAAAATTTGGTGGTGACTCCATCATATTGTGGAGCTGTGTGGCCAGTACAGGTACAGACAATCTTGTTAAAATTGAAGGTCGCATGGATTTCAGTCAGTATCATCAGATTTTTGCAAAGTGTTCAAGAATCAGTGACAATGTTGCGCCGGGGCTGGATACTTGAACAAGACAACAACCCTAAACCCTACTCAAATTCTACGAAGGCATTCATGCAAGTAAACACGTACAATATTCTGGAATTGAATCTCCCCAGTCCCCAGGCCTGAAAATTATTGAAAATGTGTGGTGTGATTTAAAGTGGGCTGTCCATGATCGGAAACCATCCAACCTGACTGTTTTGTAAAGAAGAATGGTCAACAATACTATCAACCAGAATCCCAGCCATCATTGGTAATGTTTCGAGCAAAAAGAGGATCTACTAAATATTGATGTAATTTTTCTGTTGGGGTGCCCAAACTTTTGCATACCACCATGCATGTAGTTATATGTATATGTAAGTATGTATTGTTGAATTTGAGGCCTCCTGATCTTCAGGCCCACAAATCCAGAGGGTGTCGAATTGGAGGAAGAAGACTATGTTACTACAACGTTATCCAAGGTTAGGATTTATTCCTAACAAACAAACCTAATACAATCGAGCTCCGGGCTTAATGTCGTTCCCTATAGGCCTAGACCTACGTTGGTCTTAATACAGAGTCAGACGAAAAAGCGCAGCTATCTATCCCTGGCCGGCTTTTATACATTTTTGATGCAAATGTAGGTTGATTGATAGCCAATGGGAGAAGACAGCGCCATTCACTTCGAATCCTGGAGGACCAATCAGATGTTCTTGGGCGGTGCCGGTTGGATGATGTCGGGTTGGTTTCTTTGCATGCGAGGACTGCTGTTCTCAGGTAGCATCCTATGATGACTTGCTTGGTGGGGGCTTGTGTGACTCCTACCTTGCCCTTTGTTTTGACCTGTACGTTCACCTTGGCTGGAGATCCAATAACCACAGGAACACGTTATCTCCTTTCCTGTGAGTGTTTAGCAGAACTTTCCAAACCCCCACTTTCTACCATCAATCTGTCACTAACAACTATGAACTCTACGTGACCTTTGCATTAAAATGATAAGTTTACTATGAAACTATTAATTTTATACTGTGTGTGTATTCTATCGCTAAGTGTGATTATATGTATAGCAAACATGCATTTAAACACTATGACACTATTCTCTTATAGCTATGTGATGGTGCTGTAATCTATTGGCGGTACTGGTAAGAATCGGTCCTGCAGAGCAACCCTCTGCCATACACATTCCATTGTCCCTGGTGCAGATTCCCACAGAAAATAACACAACCGTAAAAGATTTAAACAGACTTAAGTGAGAACTAACTATTTGAAATATAATACAATGATTTGACTAAGTATGATTAAGTATTATTAGGTAGCAACACATTTCATAATTATATTCATTCATTCATTTTCTTTGCCGCTTATCCTCATTAGGGTCACGGGGATGCTGGAGCCTATCCCAGCAGACTTTGGGCGAGAGGCGGGGTACACCCTGGACTGGTCGCCAGTCAATCGCAGGGCACATATAGACAAACAACCAGTCACACTCACATTCATACCTATGGACAATTTAGAGT
>QODF01000027.1:2408193-2487071 GCA_024372805.1 Oostethus manadensis | reverse complement strand
ACACAGTATATACACACTGCCTGGCCAAAATAAAGTAGCCATCAAAAAAAAGGTCATCTACACTTTCATTGGAGCGCCTTTAACAAAGATTATGGCACGCATTCGCTGCGGCATTGTTTTGATTAGCTTCTGCAATGTCACAAGATTTGTTTCCATCCAGTGTTTTTCACCAAGATCTTTCATTGATGGTGGCAGAGTCTGGTCGCTGCGCAAAGCCTTCCCCAGCACATCCCAAAGATTCTCAATGGCGTTAAGATCTGGACTTCATGTGTGAAAATAATCTCTCATGCTCTCTGAACCCCTCTTTCACAATTTGAGCTCGATGAATCCTGACATTGTCATCTTGGAATATATCCATGCCATCAGGGAAGAAAAAACCCATTGATGGAATAACCTGCTCATTCAGCATATCCAGGTAGTCAGCTGACCTCATTCTGAGCACATGGTGTTGCTGAACCTAGACCTGACCAACTGCAGCCACCTTGTACCTATTTAAATCCAGTTGGCGACTTTTTTGGAAGGCCGAGGCAGTGTATATGTTAGATTCGTTTTAACAGCAATATGATTCATATCTTGATTCGTGGTAGCCGATTCAATTCAAGGACAATATTGGTTCATTTAGAACAATACGATCTGAAACAAATATTTGCCTTTAAATCGATTCAGTACCTAAAATTAAATTTCAAGCAGTAAAATTCAAGCGGCCTGACAGTGAAATTAATAGCTGGATACTGGACGGTGCAGATGAGAATTCTAGATTCCCTTTGCTTTTGTAAGGGAATCCGTTATGCATTAATTATGAATATAAACAAACATGTAAACAACAATTCGTGGCAAATGCATTTACATTTTATTTGAAGGAAGGCAACCAACACTTCAGGTTGGATAGACAATGAATGAATTTCCAGGTTGAATTAAATCAAGCCGGTGATTAATTCTGATAAAACATGACACACTTTAATTGGATACTTCATTCACGTCTCTAACCAAAGTATTAAATAATGTGTTTGGCACCATCAGATTTGAATAAAATGCATTCTGCAGAGAGATATTTAAGTGAATGAATATCCGACATACTGTAACGTCTGCACAGACGCTATTAAAGCTACAAGGAGGTGTTTGATCAACAAGTTTTTAAAATGGCACACGAACAGACATGCCAGCACAACAACAGTGGCTCCCTCAACTGACTCCTAAATGACACGGCCCCCATTCCTGGTTCGTCACGTCAACCCCAAACAGTCAGACAACCAGAACACAAACATGCACATCAGCATAAGTTTGGTGTCGCTAATATACCTTTTATCTTGTTCTGAAGCTCCAATCCACAAGTTTGAAAGGCTGAAAGTTGGACTTAACTTTTGATGTGATCCAACACTCAGTATTCATCCCATACAAAAATGAAGAGGAAAAACTAATGGAGCTAACAAACATCTATATGAAATAAAATACACTCCATTGAAAGAGGAGTGAGGGACTGCACCCCCTTTCACCCACATGCAATGTTGTCGTCCTTTTAGCCTCTTAGAACTATGTATGGGTCCGTAACCATTTTTGCATCTAAATGTGATGCTAATAAGGGGATACCACCTAAACATCCGTCGTTGACGGGGTCCACATGACCATTATTATATCTGAATGGGATGCTAACGAAGTTGATACCACTCAACGACCATCGTTGGCAGGTAGAGCAGTGTTTTTCAACCTTTTTTGACCCAAGGCACACTTTTTTCTTTACAAAAATCCCAATTACATGGTTACTCTGCCGATCATTCTGTGACTCTGCACAGACACTCAGCAATGGCACATTATTGGCGGACTCATTTTCAAAAAATATTTGAAAATGACACACCAGATACTACGCCACGGCACAGTGGTTGAAAAACACTGGGGTAGAGGCCCCACTCTATTGCATCCTAACGATTGTCACTTGACAGCACTAGAAAGACAACCATTCCTCTCTGGCCCTACCTCCTACTTTGGAGGTTAAATAGACTGCATCTCAGACTACGGCTGTCCTATCTAGTCTGACTGGTGTGGTTCCCACCAAGTCTTTGAGGCCGACTTAAGACTATAGCTTTCCTATCTAGTCTGACTGGTGTGGTTCCCACCAAGTCTTTGAGGCCGACTTAGACTATAGCTTTCCTATCTAGTCTGACTGGTGTGGTTCCCACCAAGTCTTTGAGGCCGACTTAGACTATAGCTTTCCTATCTAGTCTGACTGGTGTGTGTCCCACCTAGTTTTTGAGCTTGAACTGATGAAGCCTGCTCAGATGAGATGCGAAAAGTCTTCTGTGACAACCATAACACTCCAGATTCAACCAATTCAACTGATGGATTTCCTTTCAAACAATGTTAGATCAATATCTGTCGTTTGGAATGGCAATTTGTAGTTGGATCATAGGAATGTACATTAATACATTGATGTAGCAAATGAATTGTTACACCCCTACTATACTTTATGTACAGTATATATGTATGTGTATCTATATCTATATATCTATATACTATATATCTTTTTCTATATATACGTAGATATATAGATCTATATCTTTACCACTATTTGCCTCAAATGCTGTGTATGCTGCTGCTTTGCTTTTTCACTCCAAGGTGAAGATGTAGGTGCCAGGGGTTATACACAGACAGAAGCTCCTCCTCAGGGGTCCCTTCCATCATTCACCATGTGATAATTACAGCACAGACCAAAGCTAATAATCAGGTTCCACTGGGTGGTAATGACACAAATATGACTACGTGGAAAATCTTTGCCACATTTTGCCATCTTAACTGTCTCCTTGGCCTTGTAAACATGCACACACATGCACTCACTCGAATAAACTGCCGATAAGGTTATAAATCTTAATTGTTCCTAAACAACTAAGAAAAGACAAGGCACCAGTTGTGTAACTTGAGCTTCAAGAAAAAAATAAATGTCAACACCACATCCAAAATTAATCTTCTGCCTAAATACAGAAGAGAATAAATCGAGTGGTGAATTAATGAATATTTATCCTCACAAGTCATTCGATGAGATGATGTCAACCAAGACTCGATTCACTTTGTTCCAGGATTTATTTTAGCCGTCAGACTTCATGTCAAGGATTTTTCCTTGCAGTAGTGATTTTATGCTCAACAGCATCAGAACGGTTAATGACCCAAATAATCTGCCGGGGAGGGGGAAACACTACTGGTACCCCCAGTGACAATTATTAGCATACGAAAGACTAAAGTCACACCAAGTCAGGCTGACTCAAGAAAACTATTGTATGCAGCGGTTCCCTGTGTCTCCGAGCATTTTGTCTCTACAGGGTAGATTTGCTGGCAGTATCATCTTTCCGCTTACTCCCACATAGCCCATTTTCATGCAGTAGCTATATATTTGTATAATATTTAACCACTGACAATTAAACCTACCAATAGCATTTGGTGCTGTGACAAACTACTTGCCAATACAAGTTAGTAAGAACTCCCCACTGTATAAAAGATCCTCGTACAAATGACATCATTGTATACTTACAGTTTGCTACAGTCTTGGCTACTAGTATACTTTTGCCTTTGTTATGACATCCAACCTTTTTCCTTGCACCTTGCCAAAATACTAGGGCTGTCAAACGATTCAAATATTTAATTATGATTAATTAAATGTTTTCCATAAATTCATACGTAATTAACTGCATTTAATCACAGACAGAAATAAATTTTTATCTGCAATAAGTTGGGATGTAAATATATGTGGTAAACGATTGAATACGCAATTATTCCATTCGTTTTTCTTCTGCTTATCCGGGTTCAGGTCGTGGGGGCAGCAGTCTCAGTAGGGAAGTCCAAACTTCCCGGTCTCCGGCCACCTATTCCATCTCCGGGAGGACAACAGGCGTTTTCAGGCCAGCTGCGAGGCATAATTCTGCAGCGTGTCCTTGGTCTTCCCTGGGGCCTTCTCTCGGCTGGGCATGCCCAGAACACTTCACCAGGGAGGCATTCAGGAGGCATCTGTACTAGATCCCCGAGCCACCTCAACTAGCTGCTGTCGACGTGAAGGAGCAGCTCTACTCTGAGCTCCTCCCGGATGGCTGACCTTCCCATCCTATCCCTTAGGGTGAGTCCAGCCACCCTACAGAGGAAACTAATTTCCGCCGCTTGTATCTGCGGTCTCGTTCTTTTGGTCAGGACCCCTAGCTCCTGACCATAGATGAGGGTGGCAAAATAGATCGATCGGTACACAGAGAGCCTTTGCTTTCCAGCTCAGCTCTCGCCTCACCTTGATGGTCCGGTAAAGTGAGCGCATTACTGCAGATGCTGCACCAATCTATCTGTCGACCTCATGCTCCAAACTTCCCTCACTCATGAACAAGATTCCCTGAAACTTGAACTCCTCCACCTGGGGCAAGACCCCAACCCGAAGGGTACAATCCACCCGTTTCCGACTGAGAACCATGGCCTTGGATTTGGATGTGCTGAGTCTCATCCCAGAAGCTTCACACTTAGCTGCACAAACAACAGTCATATCCCTTTCCGTAGCCCGAAGGCATTGGAAAATGACCCTCTCGTTCACCGGAGATGACTCCAACACAGAGGCGCCGAGCCGAGGGGTTATTAATAAGCCCACAATAGCTTGCCGCTTCCCCTCTCCAGCAAATCCAGGGGTGTGTGGCCCGGAGGTTGTGCCAAACAAAATCCAAAAGATACAATAATACCAAGCCTGCCCTACTCGCTATCTGTGAAAGGAAAAGAACCAAAAACAAGGCCTGACTAGCTTCTCTAAAAAGTGTCCGAAAAGAATAAAATACAGGAGGAGGCACCAACCCCTAACCTAGTGTACTTAACAAAGTTCTCCTACGTGGATGAAAATGTACAGGGTACCCCGGCTTACCTGTCCACACCTCCAACACATGCACACAACTTAACACAACCTGGCAGATTACAAGCAGCCCAGTAGAGAGAGAGAACCCGCTGTGTCTTCCTTATAACATGGAGGCTGGCCAGTGATTGGTTGAATTCAGACAGGTAGCAGTTCGCCTGGACTGCACAGGTGAGCCTGTCAGGCAGTCTCCACCTGGAGCACATACCAGGATGGAGGGAGAGCAGGCAAAAAAAAAAAAACTACAAAAGGCCCTGGCTCTGCCAGGCACGTAACAGCCAGAATGTCCCAACATCTCGCACAAGCTCAGGCTCCTTTCCCACCAGGGAAGTAACATTCCATGTCCCAAGAACCAGATTTGGTCGCAGAAGACCAGATAGCCTGGACCCTCGCCCTTGACCGCCTCCCAAATCGCACAGCACCAGACCCTTATGCTTTCCCCCACAGGCGGTGGCTCCAGGGTGAGGGCCCGGTATCCCACGTCCAGGAAAGGTGTAGTTCCTCCTCTTGGTTTTAGTCATATGGGAACTACAATTGTAACTACATCAAATTGTATGTAAAGGGATATCTTTCATGTAAATATGGGCAATTATTTTATTTAAAAAATATAATACAGTTAGAAATTTCCCAGTTTTTAAATTATAAATGTGAGTGGCGATTTTTCCTACTTTGTTTGACAATCTTTGAATGCACCTTCTGATGTTTTCCCACGTAAAAATAGGCTACTGATACTATAATTTATTTTTTCACTTTTTGTGACACCTCATGTTTGCTTCCAAATGCTTATACTATGTGGGAATGCAATAAAAGTAAGATTTGATGACCTTACTGAGTGCTAATGTGTATATTTGTGTGGTGGACCTCTCTGAAAGACAAAGTAGTCCTGTAGGCTCGGACTGCTGGATGGTGGCTGTGTATTAATTTTGTCCTTTTAATTTGATGTTGTTCCCAACATATTTTTACACAACGCTTAATAAATACGATAAATGATATGGCTGTAATGTTAGTATCCTTTCCTCAGCTGTTAAACTCTTTCCCAGTGGCTAGGTAGTTCTACTAGCTGCAAGAGCTAGCAGGACTAATGCTATTTACAGCCATTCTCGACTTGCCATGGTCGTCACATTGACAGCCCATAAGTAGCAGCTTGTAGCCCAAATTTTAGCTCGCAGTTCAAAGCAAAAATCAGCAGAGAAACAGCATGTAAAACACTCGTTAGTTGGAACACTGGTATGCCGAGGTACCACTGTTTATGACAATAAAACATGACCTGCACTGCACGTAATCTGTGACAATTCTAATCACAGGGACACTACATACAAATTACTTTGCTCTTGTTGCCTCTGCAAGGGTTTTGAAGCTAATTTTACAAAATTATAATACCCTTTTCTTTGTCCATTTCTGCTCCATATTTGTTCCCGCTTGTGTCCATACAGTTTACCGGCGCTTCCTCAAACTACGGTGTGGGCCGAGGATCAAACAGGACATGTGCACATTAACCACGTGATTAATGTGTTAACTTTGACAGCACTACAAATTACTAATGCCAATTTTTTCCCCCAAACAAATGACAGTGTTGCAAAGTTGAGCATCAAAAAATCAATCAGTATGCTTTCGTTTGATACTTTTTGGTTTGTTCTGTCAGCTTTACATGGCTGCAGATAAAGTAGGCTTCAGACTGCTGCAATGTTTTTTTTTTTTTCGACTTTATTCTTTTTCTTTGGGGGTCACCGCAGCGAGTCAATATTGCGAAAGGTTTTGACTTAGTTTTTACATGGGATGCCCTTTCTGACGTGACTCCTGCTGGGAAACGATCACATACCAGGGAGAAGATAGATATATATATAGATAGGTACTTTATTAATCTCCACGAGACAGTATGTTGACACCACCGGGGAGATGGCCTGCTGAGGTAATAATATATTACCATTTAAATGTAAAACATATCTTTTTTGTAGATTCCCTCAAAATTACTGTGAGAATAAAACTTGTTTTGAAATATGTGTAATATTATCTTGTCACTAGTTTGTACAATTACTGCACATTACCTCGGAACACTAACTCATTAGTGCTAACACGGCATAAGAGGTGTCAGCAGGTTCACGATTTTATAGACCAGTAATGTAGGCAATCCAGTATCACCATGGCAATGGCTGTGGCACTGTTTTCCTTGTTGATCCCAGACATCATTGTTTAAAGTAAAATTGTTTAAAGTCTATTCTCAAATAGCCATTGTAACTAACAGGACAACTTTCTTACAACCAAAACGTCTATGCAAATTTACCTTGTTAACCTTTAACCTTGGGTTTTACATGTTTGGTACTTGGTTATAATGCTTTCCAAAGTGATAATTGGTCAATGGTACTATTTGAAAGACATTTTGAATCATCTCAGTGAATCACCACCTTATCGTGGTGGAGGGGTTTGAGTACCCGAGTGGTCCTAGGAGCTATGTTGTTGGGGGCTTTATGCCCCTGGTAGGGTCTCCCAAGGCAAACAGATTTTAGGTGAAGGGCCAGACTAAGAGTGATTCAGAAGACCCTAATGAAGAATAGCAACCAGGACCGCACCTCGGCCGGACGTAGGACACCAGGGCCTCCCTCTGGCACCAGGCCTGGGGAAGGGGCTCGCCTGGTGGCTAGGCCTTAACTTGTGGGGTCTGGACGGGCCAGTAACCAGCCAGTAATCAGTAACACGGGAACTCCCCCCCCCCCGCAGTCCCACCACCTGTAGGGGCAAGCATAAGGGTACGGTGCAATGCGATTTGGGCAGTGGTCGAGGGTGAGTGTCCGGGCGAACTGGTCTTCGATGGCCAAATCTGGTTCTTGGGACATGGAATGTCACTTCTATGGTGGGGAAGGAGCTCAAGCTTGTGCCTCACCCTGGAACCAGGCCTGGTGTAGCGGATCGCAAGCGAGCGCCTGGTGGCCAGGCCTTCACCCGTGGTGTCTGGACGGGCCAGTAACCAGCCAGTATTCAGTAACACAGGACCCCCCCCCCCCCCTCCACCCACCCCCCGCAGACGCACCACCTGCAGGGGTAAGCGTAAGGGTACGGTGCAATGCGATTTGGGCGGTGGTCGAGGGTGAGTGTCCGGGCGAACTGGTCTTCGGTGGCCAAATCTGGTTCTTGGGACATGGAATGTCACTTCTCTGGTGGGGAAGGAGCTCAAGCTTGTGCCTCACCCTGGAACCAGGCCTGGGGGAGGGGCTTGCAGAAAAGCACCTGGTGGCCAGGCCTTTACCTGTGGGGCCTGGACGGGCCTAGCCCGAATCAGGAACACGGGAACTCCCCCCCGCAGACCCACCACCTGCAGGGGGAAGCATAAGGGTTGGGTGCAATGTTATTTGGGCAGTGGTCGAGGGTGGGTGTCCAGGCGAGCTGGTCTTCGGCGGCCAAATCTGGTTCTCGGGACATGATATGTCACTTCTCTGGTGGGGAAGGAGCCCGAGCTTGTGGAAGAGGCGGAGACATTCCGACTAGATATAGTCGGAGTTACCTCAACCCACAGTTTGGGCTCTGGAACCAAATTTCTTGAGAGGGGCTAGACCTTGTTCTTCTCTGGAGTTGCTGCAAGGGAGAGGTGGCGAGCTGGTGTCTGCTTATAATAGCTCCCCCGGCTTGGTTTGGTGCCTCTTTGCTGGAGTCATTCCTGGTGAACGAGAGGGTTGGGGATAGGTTCCTGACTGTGGTCTGTGCAGACGCACCGAACGGCAGTTCAGACTACCTAGCCTTCTTGGAGTCTATCAGGGGGGTTCTGGAGAGCACCCCAACTGGTGACTCCATAGTTCTACTGGGAGACTTCAACGCCCATGTGGGCAATGACAGTGCGACTCGGAGGGGCGTGGTTGGGAGGAACGGCTTCCCTTATCTGAACCCTTGTGGTGTGTTGTTGCTGGACTTCTGTGCGAATCACAGTTTGTCTATAACAAACACCATGTTCGAACATAAGGATGACATGGTAGACCCAAGCGCGTAGTGAGGGTGTGCTGGGAACGTCTGGCAGAGTCTCCCGTTCATCGAGTCTTCAACTCAAATCTCAGGCAGAGCTTCGCCTGCATCTTGAGGGAGGACCGGGATATTGAGTCCGAATGGGCCGTATTCCATGCTTCCATTGCTGAGGCAGCCAGTCCTTGTTGCGGCCGCAACGTGGTCGGTGGCAGTCGTGGCGGCAAGCCCCGAACCCAATGGTGGACACCGGGGGTCAGGACTGCTGTCAAGCTGAAAAAGGAGTTCTATCAAGCATGGATGGCTTGCGGGACTCCCGAAGCAGCTGACAGGTACCAGCAAGCCAACCGGCACGCGGCTTCGGCGGTGGTCGAGGCAAAAACTCAGGTGTGGGCGGAGTTCGGTGAGGCTATAGAGCCTCGAAGAGGATCTGGTAAACGGTCCAACACCTCAGAAAGGGGAAGTAGCCCCGAGTTCACACTGTTTACAGTGCGGAAGGTGGGCTTGCTGACCTCGACTGGGGAGATAGTCGGTGGAAGGAATACTTTGAGGCCCTTCTCAATCCCACTGACATACTTTCCGTAGAGGAAGCAGAGTCTGAGGATACGTACGTGGACAGTTCTATCACCGTGGCAGATGTAATTGGGGTGGTTAAATCACTCCCCAGTGGCAAGGCTCCGGGGGTAGACGAATTTCACCCTGAATTTCTCAAGGCTCTGGATGTTGGGGGACTGTCTTGGTTGACACGCCTCTACAACATTGCATGTAAGTCGGGAACAGTACTTCTGGACTGGTAGACCGGGGTGCTGGTCCCCATTTTTTTTAATGGTGACCGGAGGGTCTGTTCCAACTAAAAGGGGATCACACTCCTTAGCCTCCCTGGGACATCTACACCAGGGTGCTGGAGAGAAGGGTACGACCGTTAGTCGAACCTAGGTTACAGGAGCTGCAATGTGGTTTTTGTCCCGGTCGCGGAACACTGGACCAGCTCTACACTGGGTACTGGAGGGAATGTGGGAGTTTTCCCAACCGGTCTACATGTGTTTTGTAGACTTGGAAAAGGCATTCGACCGAGTCCCTTGTGGTTTCCTATGGGGGTGCTCCGGGAGTACGGGATTGGTGGCCCGCTACTACGTGCCATTCGGTCTTTGTACAATCGAAGCAGGAGCCTGGTTTGCAATGCCAGCAGTAAGTCAAGCTTGTTTCGTTTGTCACCGATTCTGTTCATTATCTTTGGGACAGAATTTCTAGGCGCAGTCAAGGTGTTGAGAGAGTCCAGCCTTGTGACCTTAGGATCTCGTCTCTGCTATTTGCAGACGATGTGGTCCTTATGGCCTCATCAGGCTGTGACCTTCAGCGTTTACTGTAGCAGTTTGCAGCTGAGTGTGAAGCTTCTGGGCTTAGATTCAGCACCTCCAAATCTGAGGCCATGGTTCTTAGTCGGCAACAGGTTGACTGTACCCTCCGGGTTGGGAGTGAGGTCCTGCCTCAGGTGGAGGAGTTCAAGCATCTTCGGGTCTTGTTCACGAGTGAGGGACAATTGGAGCATTAGGTTGACAGACGGATCGGTGCAGCGTCGTAATAGGGTCGCTGTACCGGACCGTCGTGGTGAAGAGAGAGCTGAGCCACAAGGCAAAACTCTCTGTTTACCGACCGATCTACGTTCCCACCCTCACCTATGGTCATGAGTTATGGGTCATGACCGAAAGAACGAGATTGCGGATACAAGCGTCGGAAAAGAGTTTCCTCCGTAGGGTGGCTGGACTCACCCTAAGAGATATGGTGAGGAGCTCGGTCATCCGGGAGGAGCTCAGAGTAGAGCCGCTGCTCCTTCACATCGAGAAGAGCCAGTTGAGGTGGCTCAGGCATCTTGTCCGGATGCCACCCGGGCGCCTCCCTGGTGAGGTGTTTCGGGCATGCTCAGCCGGGAGAAGGCCCCGGAGTTTACCTAGGACACGCTGCAGGGACTATGTCTCACAGCTGGCTTGGGAACGCCTTGGTGTTCTCCCGATGGAGCTGGAAGAGGTCGCCGGAGACCAGCCTTCCGAGACTGCTGCCCCTGCGACCTGGACCCGGATAAGCGGAGGAAAATGGAATGGAATTTTTAATTTAACCATCAGTCTAACAAATCCGAATTAGTTGGATTCCAGGTTTTAACAATTCTCAATTTTGATGGTTTTAAAAGGCAGGGTAATTACAGTTTTCATGGTTTAAATGAGGGGACTAACCAGAGTTCTTTTTGGATGGAATGTCAGCATTTTACTATAAGTTGTTAATGATATGAAGATTTTTATCAACATTACTATGAATTTCTCACAGAGCTAATTTGATATATTACAGTATGTAAGTATTAAACAATTGAAGTTCACATAAAAAGTCTGTTTCAGCAGGAGTACATGAAATCATGAAAAACAAAATTCCATGTATGGTGTTGTTTATGGGCTGGTGAGTGTGTGAAGCTACAGGCACTTAAACCTGCACTAACCTGAGTGCAGAATATCAACGACTCAGGAATGTCTATGAAAACATGGGTTAACGTTAACAAGGTGAGCTATCAAATTAGCACTCGTTTCTCCTCATTCTCCAATATATCGATGTCAAATTATACCCTTGATACAGATAAGCAGAATATATGCTTCTTTGTTTTTTCACATTAAATCCAATTAAATGATGTAATTCAGGCCATGAGTGAAGACTGCAACTATCCACACACACACGCACACACACACGTGCATGCGTGCATGTTAATAGATATTCTCATACTGCCCTGTCATTTTTCCTTCTGTTAATACAATTAAAAAAAAATAAAATCGGTATATTTCAGACATAATTACAAATTGTGACTAATCCTGATTAATGCATGTAATCATTTGACAGCCCATATAAAAACGTAATACTATTTACTGTTTAACGCGGTGAGAAAAAGAAGAGTACAACCCTTTTGTACGTCTATATTTGTACTTAGGTTGTCCAAATGCATAACTCAGTTTATGTTGCCCTCAACTGATGGTGTACTGAAATGAGTAGTTTGCATTCTATAGTGTGCTGATTCGTACCCTCAGGATAATATTCAGTGCAGCAGCTTCAGAAGTGCTGCCAATGTGATCTTGGGAGGAAACCCAAATAACATCTGTGCCTGTGATTGGCAGAAGGTTAAACCGTCTCTTATCTGCTCACACACACACAGGACACACATAATCACAACACCAAAGTTGTTGCTCGCTCTGCAAAGCCACAACAAAGGGAGTTATCAGGCCATTAATCAAACGCAGAGCAGCGCTGTAGCTGTCGCCTGGATGTTAATGTGCGTGTTCATGTACAGCTTCCATCACACCACAGCTCAATAGGTTCAGGGTTCACTCTGTTTTTTATTTCATGCCTCATCCCTGCTTAGTGTTGCCTAACGTTCCCATTTTCTTCACCTATTTCCCTTTTCACCCACGATTTACTCCGAACAGATGGAGACTGTATAATTTGTCAACAGAACTCATGAACATTCACTTTCTTAAGTCATTACAATCCACTACTTTCTACCAAGGACAGTCTCAGGATTTTCACATCACGTTGCTTCACTTGAACTCAACTGACTGCTTCACATTATGATTGTAAAATCCAGTCATCCTCCATCATATTAATGACGTATTAACGATATTGAGTTAAAATTCTAAAGGTTTCTTACCTTTGATACGCAACGAAGTACAATACGTACGCTGGCAGTGATGAACCAATCAGAACGTTACGTAATACGTACTGTACATACACTTACCTCCGCCGCGCCTCCAGTAGGTTTACTACCGGTATGCTGCAAAACATCATTTTTTTGAATGGATTGTGGATGTCTGGGCTAAGCTATCTGCTCCTACTCTTGTCCGAGCTTTCACGAAAGCTGGCATCCTTGCTGAACAGCCGACTCCGGCAATGATGAACCCGCCATGTTTGACGGCGAAATTGCCCAGCTGTTCAAGTCAGATGCAGAAGATGAGGACTGTGATGGATTTGTGGGAGAAGAGTCATTAAAAAAACAAACTCGTTAAGGAGAGCATGCTAGTAATGTGCAGACCGATACTGAAATGTCAAGATATCCGATACCAGCTCTTCATGATCTAAAGTAGGTTCTGAAATCAAAATAGTGATACTTTAGGTATATGATTTTGTCCTTTCTTTTTTCTGATGTTATATATTAACTTGGCTTTTTTGTAAATCACCCCACTATCTCAATATACTTCACTGTTTATTATAAATCAATAAATGACTATGATGTCCTGTATTCTTTTATGCTATGATTTGAATTACTGTACACACTACATTGTAAATTTTACATTGGATGAATTTGCACATAGTATTGATTTGGTATAGCAGCCTGAATTTTATCCAGTATCAAATCAGGAATGAAATCACTGGACACACCGCTGCAATCTTTTCGTCCGTAAACACACGGAAATGCCGGTGATGTCGTGCTTCTGCGCATGCACGTCACTTTCCAGGCGCATTGCAGTCACACTACAAGTCACATTTTTTCGGTAATGTGAACGGCACATAAAAAATCTGATTTTAAACAAAATATCCAAATTGAGAACCCTACCCTGCAGTATGAATATAACCTAATACTAAATATTCACTTAATATTCAACATGTGCAATTGACCTGTTCTGAAATGACATAAGAAAATGTGAAATCAATATAACAGTTAGTTACAGTAAAGTTGAGGTTTGTAAAGAAATGTAAATAAATTGTATAGCGCTCATAAAATGATGAAGTTAATAATGTACACAAACATTGTTGGATGATAAACATCGAAAATGTCAATTATATTGAATGTTGATTTAGAAAAAAGACTGAGTTCCAGATCCTGTCAGAGGTTTACAAACACTCGTCATGTGTTATTAATTTTGGGTCCATAATGCCTGGTTTACTGGTGCACTAGCCAAAGTCAATGCAGTCATTTAGGACATGAACCACAAAATCTTTCAACTTCACCCCAAATCACCAGCTGAAACTTGGACGCTTGCTGCTCCAGCCGGACAGTGACCTCCAAACATCCTGTACAACAGAACTGGTTTTGGAATGGATAAAACATGCTCAAATTAAGCTTCTGGAATAGCCTTCCCAAATCTCTGTGACAGGAATCCAACAATACTGTGCATATATTATAATCATTTATAATTTACATATACTGTATATGTATGGGGTCCTTTTCTTCACTTCCTTGTCAGCTCGGCAGAGTAGAGTAGTTCTTTTGCCTCAGGCAGCATTTGATCCCCCATCAATGGGGCATTCTGGGAACATTTCACATTACAGTATAGAGCAGGGGTCGCCAACATTTACCATCAAAAGAGCCATTTTCTCTCCTCTTCCAGTTAAAAAAAATGTTCAGGAGCCGCAAAACATTAGAGCTTTTAAACTTTTAAAAAGTTGTAATATTTTGTATTGTCACCTGTTAGAACCACAAAATGTAACAAACAAAAGTGCAGCTACATGTGTAGACCTCTGAGCTAATCTAAACACTGAACTGACGTGTGTAAAATTAAAACAAAAATGTAGCCAGCTTTAAGATAAAAAAGCCAATCAGAGTTCATATATCTGCATATCAGTGTTGTTTACTCAACACCGGTCATTTCTGCACTGAATTGCCATCAATAACCATGCTATTGATCCTGTTCTTGCAAAGAGGCGACATTATTTTATTTTCTGAATCATTTCCTGTTGATTTTTTTAATTAGAATATATGCTCAGATATTTTTATAAAGGATTATTTCATGTATTCTCTAACTGTGAATGGCTTCCCATCTCATGTACAGCCCAGTGTTGCCAAATTGGTGATCTTCTCTTTCCAAAACAAGTAAAAAAATGTTTTCCTGACGTCGTTAGGAACGGGAGATTTTTCTGCTATTTGCATTTTTCTTCACCAAAATCGTAATTTATTGACGGTCCTTAGAAAAAAAAGTCAGCGGTAAGAGCGGCACTTCCCGAGCGAGCTCGCCGCACACAGAGAGAGCAGTCCGGGCACGGTGTGGGAGGACTACCGCTGTAGCTACGGTGCCGAATATTCAACATCCAACTTTACTACGGTGTATTTGCAGACATAAAAGTGAAAGCACAAATTATTCTGAGCTGTGAGTGCACAGTCACTCAACTGCCGCTGCACATAACCTGCCCTTCCTGGAGTCAACGTCTCGGCGTGTCAGCTACAGCGCACTTCTCCTTATAAAACATATTGCAATGCTCCCCTTAATTACTTTCTTTTATTTTACTGCGCAGTAACTTGTTTCAGACCCAACTCAAAACTCCTTCACCTTTTTTTCTCTCCCACGTAGACTCACTGCTACACTAGCCTACCCCCCCCCCCTTGCTCATCCAATCAGCAGTCAAAAGACAGTCTACTGTAGATGCATTCATGGACTTGGCGGCGAGTCAGATATTTTATATTCTTTTCGAAAAACACATTTCCCTTAAAAATAATCTGAAGAGCCAAATGCGGCTCCAGAGCCGCGGGTTGCTGACCCCTGGTATATAGTATATGGCTGCACATACAAAAGCAAAAACCTTCTGTCACCATTAACAGCTAGGACGTTCCTTACCTGTTCAAGCAGGCCTCTTTCCTCTGAGTGAAGAGGCCCTCAGGCTCAAATAGGTACTCCATCCATTTTCTATTCCGCTTATCCTCATTAGGGTCACGGGGATGCTGGAGCCTATCCCAGCAGACTTTGGGTGAGAGGCGGGGTACACCCTGGACTGGTCGCCAGTCAATCGCAGGGCACATATAGACAAACAACCAGTCACACTCACATTCATATCTATGGACAATTTAGAGTCACCAATTAACCTAACATGCATGTTTTTGGAATGTGGGAGGAAAGCGGAGTACCCGGAGAAAACCCACACACGCACGGGGAGAACATGCAAACTCCACACAGAGATGCCCAACGGAGATTTGAACCCAGGTCTTCCAGATCTCCTGACTGTGTGGCCAATGTGCTAACCACTCAGCCACCGTGCGGCCCAAATAGATACTCATCTCAAGAAACAAAACATGACCATTTACAATAAGAACTTGTTTTATGTTCTCCCTGGCATACTTTTTTCCTTCTACCGAGTAGTTGGACTGATCAAAATACGGAAGAAGGAACAACTTTCTGCCAGAAATAAGTCTCCCATTAAAAGAACCAACCTCAGGAAACGGCCTCTTAACAAAAATGACAGTGAATATAAGAATTAAATCTGCTGACTGCAACCTCATGAATTTAAAATAGCATTTAACAGCAGGTTACATAAATGGTGATGGCTTTGCATTTCATTCGCATAGTTGCACACTGCATGCATTTGGCGATCAAATGATTGTTGGAGCTGACAAAGATAACATTGCTAATCATTCTATTACCTTCTATGTAACAGCTTTTCATAAATGACTTAATATGAGGTTTGCGTTCTCATATCTTTAGTATACAGTCGTCCCTCGCCACTTCACGGTTCAACTTTTGCGGTTTCAAAAAAATACAAAATACAAATATATACAGTATGTGTAGAGTATATATAGTGCATCATGCTGTATTGGGGTTGACTATGGCCTATTTTTCGCCAACATACTGTATGCATATGGAAGCAGAGGCTCCATTTTTTGGTCTAAATTAAGCTTTTTTAAACGTACAAAAAGCTAGATGCTTTATAATACACATATAAGGCCTTCAGATTATGCAATCAAATACGCTATGAATGATATGTAGTATTCTACTAGTCACTAGGTGGCAGTAATTTTCGGTGAGACACACAAACACCAGACTTGATTGGAGGAAAAGCAGACTTTTATTGCAGGTTTGAATGATATCACAACTGGGACAGTGATCCTTAATAAAAACATAGGCTTTTGTTACTACAGTAACTTGCACCAAGCTAAAATTCAACTCTGAACCTCTGACTTCAATTTCTGTCTGACAGCCACTCATCTTCCACACATTTACATGAATCATATTAATGTCTCGTATAAATGGCATATTTACTCGTATTATGTCTACTATATTGGGCAATGCAAGTGTAAAGGTTTTTCTATGTGAAAACAACAAACTCAGAATTGAACTTTAACAGCTACATTCAAGAAATAACATCAGGAGCTTTTTACCACCTGAAAACATTGCCAAAATCAAGGAACTAGTATCTAAACCAGATTTAGAGAGAGATTAATCCATGCCTTAGTCTCCAGCAGCCTAGATTACGTTCTCACTGGTCTCTCTAAACGAGCTGTAAAGCAGCTGCACTACAAGCCTAATGCTGCTGCTCAAGTTTTGACTAGAACCAGGAACTATGACCATATTAGTCCAGAGCTTAGATTAGAATTAGAATAGACTTTAAAACAGCCCTGCTTGTGTACAAGTCTCTTCATGGTCTTGTGCTAAAGTACATATCCAACATGTTAGAGTCATATGAACCATCTATGAACCTCAGAGAGTGGTCTCTTGTGGGTGCCTAGAGTCAGGACCAAACTCAATGAGGCTGCATTTCAGTTTTATGCTGTCAACTGTCTTCCAGAAGATGGCTTCAACTTTAACAATGTTCAAATCCAGGCTACTTAGCTGTGCATCTGGCAGCTGAAAGTATTTTATCTACGCTCTTCGCTTTTGATTAATAAATTTTAATTAATCATAACTTTTATGCAATAATTTTATGGAATGTTTTAGGTGATTTTAATGATCTGTGCCTTCTCTGTAAAACACCTTTACTCTGAATATGAATTCCATCTGCCACACGATGGATGAGTGGGTAGCATGTTGGCCTTATAGTCAGAAGACCTGGGTTGGAGTCTCCGTTGGGCATCTCTGTGCGGAGTGTGCATGTTCTCCCTGTGCGTGTGTGGGTTTTCTCCGGGTACTCCGCTTTCCTCCCACATTCCAAAAACATGCATTAATTTGCGACTCTAAGTTGTCCATAGGTGTGAATGGTTGTATGTCTGCAATTGACTGGCGACCTGCCCAGGGTGTAGCCTGCTTCCCGCCCGAAGTCAGCTGGGATAGGCTCCAGCGTACCCCCGACCCTGATAGGAACAGCGGCATAGAAAATGGATGGATGAATGAATTCCATCCATATATGCATTCTACATTGAACATACAATGACATACAATGTTTTTTTTTCTTTTTGTGTTTATGCTTCATACAAATCTATAAAATTTAGCAAAAAAAAGTACATTTCTTTTCATCCACACACTCAATGCTATTCGACCGTGGCTTTCAGGCTAAGCAGTCACCTTGTGCTGACATGGTTAGGGATGTTCATTGAGAGTAATGTGAAAGTCACATTGCAGTTGCTAATTGTCACTAACCCAAGCGTAACCGACACCGGCATGGCAGTTTAGTTTAACATAGCATCAATTAGATTACCCCCTTTACATGCTCTACCTGTCCTATTCAGCGATTTTCACCACTTTAAGTAACGGATTCATTTAAAAATGGTAGTATGCTGTATTTTGTGGTATTTTTCCCCTTTGTTTGTTTGTCAAGCTTTTTGCCCCAATTTTGCTTTGCAGTTCCGCTACGCAGGGCTGTACAAACTGTGGTAATGGTTTAATTTTTTTTGAACATGCATATTAATGACACCATGGCAATGACAGTTAATGAAAGTTGTCCAAAAGGAGTAGGAAGAAGCAAAGCTTATTAAATCCTACCCCCGTAGGTTTTCCCCTATTTTAATACATTTGTACACTTCCTGCACTTACTAAGTTTCAATGCATAAGTAAGGTCATGTGACAGTGTGAATAGTAGTCAATGTCCTTATCATCACAAATAACTTATATTGCAGTCCTGATGGATGATATTCATAATAAATAATAATAGTGATGAGTGGTGTATAACAATTGTGATAAAACATTGTTGTTGCACAGACAATATTATCACTAGGAATGAAAAGTTCCTAGTATAAGTATAAGGTGATAGTAAAAAACATAGCATTGACAGTCAACAGAATGAAGTAATATGGCGTTGGATGTACACAATATTTCACTAGTCTTCTTCCTTGTATTTTGTAAACATCAACTGTTTGTAATGTTTCTTGAAGTCACTCATTGTAGAGCATTGTTTTATTTCTTTACTTAATCCATTCCACAGTTTGATTCCCCATACAGAAGTACTAAAAGTTTTTTGTGTTGTTCTTGCATATTTGTGTTTTAAGTTTAGTTTATTCCTAAAATCATATTTCTCCTCTCTTGTTGAGAAAAAATTGTATGACATTCTTTGGTAACTGGTTGTTTGCTTTATGCATCATTTTAGCGGTTTGAAGGTCTACAAGATCAGCAATTTTTAATAATTGTGATTTTTGAAACAGTGGATTTGTATGTTCTCTATACGCCACGTTATGGATTATCCTAATTGATTTTTTTTGCAGTACATCAAACGAGTGAAGTGTACTTTTGTAGTTGTTTCCCAATATCTCCACACAATAAGTTAGATATGGTAACACCAGAGAACAATAGAGAGTTTGGAGTGATTTCTGATCCAGGACAAATTGTATTTTATTCAGTATTGAAGTATTTCTTGCTACATTATGTTGTATGTTTTTGATGTGAGGTTTCCAACTCATTCTGTCATCAATTATGACGCCCAAAAACTTATGTTCATTCATCCTTTCAATTTCCTCCCCGTCAATTTGTATTTCCTCACAAGCATCTCTTCTGCTATAGCATCATTTTCCTTTTACTTACATTCAAGGATAATCTGTTTTTGTCAAACCATCTTTTTAGAGTAATCATTTCATCTGAAACTTTTCTTATTAGTTCTTGTGTGTTTTCTCCAGAGCAAAAAGCGGTGGTATCATCTGCAAATAGTACTAGCTTTAGGTGTTTTGTCACTTTGCAGATGTCGTTAATGTCTAGGTTAAATCATTTTGGTCCCAAAATTGACCCTTGTGGTGCGCCACATAATATCTCTAAATTTGTAGATCCATATTCTCCTAGCTTCACATATTGTTTCCTGTTTGCAAGGTAGCTTTTAACCAAAATCAGAACTAACCCTCTGATTCCATACCTTTCCAATTTTGTAGTTAGGATGTTGTGATTGATTGTATCAAAAGCTTTCGTTAAATCCATGTATACTGAGGCTGCACTCTTTCTATGATCTATAGCTTTTGTAATTTCCTCTGTTATTTCAATCAGTGCCATAGAAGTGGAAATATTAGCTCTGTATTCGTATTGGCTGTCCGCCAGGATGTCATTCTTATTGAGGAATTTGTCCAACCTATGCTTGGATAACTTCCATGATTTTGGAAAATTGAGGTAATAATGAAATTGGTTGGTAGTTTGTGCAATTGTGTTTACCTCCATTTTTGAAGATTGGAACTACTTTAGCTGTCTTTATTTTGTCTGGGAAAAGAAAGCCCCGAGTAGATCTAATGTTGTTTTTATTCCTATCTAGTATTAATATATACAGTAATATATTAATATATTATATAAAGCATTAATGCTGTCCTCTGTGTAGTTTTTTGCAGGTTCTTTTTTCCCCCGTCTTTGTTTTTTTGTAGTTTTTGTTGTAAATTATAAACACTGGAAGATGATCACTGATGTCATTGATTAGAAGGCCACTAGTTGTGTTGTTATCAAAGTCATTAGTGAATATGTATCAATTAATGTGGCACTGTGCTCTGTTATTCTGCTTGGTCTTGGGATTTTTGGATATAAACTCAGGATGTACATTGTATCAATAAAGTCATCTATTCTACGTTGCTTGTTTGGATTGAGAAGATCAATGTTGAAGTCTCCACAAACAAAGATGATTTTTTAGTTGATGTTTGAGAAGGTTGCCTTAATCCAGTCCTCAAATACTTTATTGCTATACATGATTTAGGTGTTCCTTGCAGACAACTTATTAGAATGTTTTTGACTCTCTCTGTACAGATTTCAATTGTACTGCATTCTAAAATATTGTCAACAGAAAATGACATGCTCTTTACCTTTTTGTAGTTCAAATGTTTGTCCACACACACAACCACTCCTCCTCCACTTTTGTTGTTTCTGTTGATCCAGTTCATTTCATAACCTTCCAGTTCAAGGTTCATACCCTTGTCGGTATTGATCCAAGTTTCTGAGATTGCAATTACTTTGAAGGGTTCTTTGAATTGATCCAAGTATTGCTTGATGTTATGATTTATGTTGACTTGCTTCTGCTGTTTATGTGGATAGTAGACAATTTATTACCTGTGTTTAGATTATTTTGTATTGATCCTCTGTGTAGTAGTGGCAGTCATTTTTGAAAAAAAAAGTTTTTGTCCGGGTCTATGTCTATTTCCAGATCCAGATGTTTGTGGTCTGTAAGACTAAAGGTGTCCAGTTAAAGATCTCCTTGTCCAGCGAGCTGTAGTGTTGTGTTATGAGTGCCTTTAGTGGTATTTGGATGTGTTCCTAATTCCAGTGCATCCGGTTGATCAGTTCCTTGTGTCTTTCTTATGGCATTCCCAAATATTGAATCTAACATTTCCCTCTGTGTCCTTCTTGTTTTTGAGTTGTTTCCCTTTTCCATGTTGTTGTTTTGATGTGGTCTTTAGTATTTTTCCAAGTCCTTTAAATATTTGACAACAAGCACTCTTGCTTCTGGTCATCCGTTTAACTTAATAAATATTTTGCAGTTGGCGCTCCAAGTGCCTTGGATCTTCCCCTGCTTCCTCAGGTCACGTGCTTTCTTGGCAATTACAGAGTTACGTTTTGTCAGATACTCATTCATGTAGACCTTTGTTTCTTTCAGCTTCCTTCCCTGCTTCAGCAGTGCGACTTTGAATTTCCTGTTAGTGAATTTAAGTAATTTAATTTAAGTGAGTGTAAATGTTTGTTTGTCTACACGTGCCCTCCGATTGACTGGCGACCAGCCCAGGGTGTACCCCGCCTCCCGCCCAAAGCCAGCTGGGATAGGCTCCAGCATACCTGCAACCCTAATGAGGATAAGCGGCATAGAAAATGAATGAATGAATGAATCTAACGATGATGATGGGAGGAGTGCTGTTCCTGCCATACAGTGGGATGCAGGTGTTGATGTCAACTTCTACTTTCTTTGAACGTAGAAAATTAACAACTTGTTGCTCAGTGGGAGCAACATCTTTTTTTATCTAATTCCTCCTTATTCCCGACTGCTCTGGCATATGACCTGGTTTTGAACCTGAGTCCCGTCACAATCACATTGTTCATTCGTTTGTTCTCATCCATGTCATCAATTGTGGTCTGCAGTTGCTCGATGAGCTGTTTTTCTTCCATGTTTTCTTTGGCTTCTTGGAGAGCAGTACCTAAGGCAGCATTACTATCTTGTAATGCTTTGTTCTCTGCTCTCATATTTCCTACTTCCTCTCTCAGGAGTAGAATCTCTTTTTTTAAGGTACAGTCAATGTATCCATTTTTCCTCTCATTTCTTTGTGGATTTCCTTTTGCATTGCATTCAGAATCTTACTTTTTTTCTCCAAACTCTTTGCGGATGTTACGTTTTCCTCGCAGTATGGTGTTGACGACCCTGAGGATGCGGAGAGCAGGACGCAAAACAGGTTAGGAACAGGTTTTTAAATAATTGTTGCTGCAAAGCAGCAGCAGGAACCATAAACAAAAACAAGAAGCACCAAAACTGCCTACAAACACAAACAAACCGACAGCTGAACTAAATAAGTAGGAACAAATTAGGAGCAGGTGCAGAAGAATAAAAAAGTAAAGCTGACGGGAATTGGAACCGAACAGAACAGGAAGTACTACCAAAATAAGAGTACTAAACAGGAACTGATGTAAAAAAGGGAACAAGAGCAACACTGTCACTCAGACAAACATACAGATGGTGACAGCGTTTTTTTTTCCGCAGTGCATTCAGAATTAGTTAGCCTTTTAACTTGACAATTCCATACTTCACGCCAGTCCAAGTTGAAGACAATTTTGGCAAACGCCAAAGTATGATGTCCTTCGGCTTGTTTGTTCTCAACCTCCGTTTGGGCAGGAAGCTTGCCTTGTAGCTGCTGTCAGTGCTGGTTTTTTGTTTCTATTATAGTGAAATGTGCCTCTTACCTGTTCTAGTAACTAGTGTCGGCACTCTCTTCTGGATGTACGATCACAATGGTGGTCAATAAATTCCAGAAAGTTTGAAAAATTCTAGTGACAATAGTAGAGCTTTTGCTGTGAACGTCAGTTCAGCAGGATTATTATTATTTTTTTTTTTGGCCGTATCAAAGTCAAAAAACTGTTACAGTTTCAGAATAAAATTGTTCAAGTCACTCACAAATGGCGGAAGCAAAGAGACACAGGATTGCCTGCAAGAACTTTGCATAATTATGTATTCTTAGTAATTACCCGAGCTTAGCAACGTGGTCTACGTTCTCACTGCAGGTCATGTCCGAATTGTTTGTTATAATGTGAGCTTTATGTTATTTCTCACGTCAGTGTGAACAGTACAATTCCAATGCGACCCATGCCTTGTTCGTATGTAAACATACAGATAAATCTGAGATGTATCCATCATGTACTGCCTATGTCACGGAATGGCGTACTTTGCCAAGATTTGGGGAAAGGTAGTCACAGGTGGAAGCGTTTGTCTAGGAGAATTGATTTCAAAAAATTGTCCCAGCACACCTAGCTCAGACATCCACCCACACTCTTGCCCTCTGCCTTTTAATCGCCCTCACAAAATAATTTGATTATATCCATGAAATTGCCACAAACGCACAAATCGAGGCATATTCAGTTGTGTAAACACACGCCATTGCAAGTGATGTGTTGTGTGCATCACATCCCTGCCCTGCAGTAGTTGTTGCTATAGTAAGCGGTTGTACTTGTAGAAGTAGCAACTACATGTTTGACAACAAACAACTTGTAGGGACAAACAGAGCTGAGTTAAAAATCAAAACAATAAATACATGAAATAATCAATAATACAATTAGTTGTCCTGAGAATTTCAGATTTCAAGACATAAAGTCGTAGATTTAAAAGATTAATTGTTGTAATTTTACGGGAAAAAGTCATAATATTACGAGATTTAAAGTGGGAATTTTACGTGTCTGCTATTTTCATACGTGTCCCAGGGAAACTAGAGCATAGTTTTTCAGTGGGGAGAGGAACTTCTCTCTGGTTTCAGACAAGCTTTTATTTATAATGAGACAGCAAAACAGAGCAGTTGGCCACAAACACATTAGCTTCCCACCGCTACTCCCTAATACTCCGCCCCGCCACATATGCTTTATAGCATTCTCAGGCGATGCCTATAAAATGACGTTACAACTTGTATTCCTGTAAATTTACGTTTTACAACATTTATTCTAGTCAATTTTCGACCTAATTATCGAAATTGCGATGACTTTAATGCTTCATGTAACAGGCATTGCCGGAGACAGCGATAAACACAGGGGGCTTGTGTGACCCTTGACCCAGGTCAAAGGTTAAATTACGTTTTTTTTCCCCCAACTGATTTCAAAAGGCGGAACTGCTACGTGAGGAGAACAGCGCAACTTCAGCAGTAACTGAGGCTCTTCAACAGGAAGAGGATGAATAAAAACAACTTTTCCAACAGAGAGTGGCTCAAAAGACCCTAATAATAAATAACACAATTGGACTTTGTTTTCCCTTGCGGGTCACCGGGGTCCCCTCTGGAGCCAGGCCTGGAGGTGGGGCACGATGGCGAGTGTCTGGTGGCCGGACCTGCAACCATGGAGCCCGATTGGGCACAGCCCGAAAAGATAACGTGGGTTATCCCATGAGCTCACCACTCGCAGGAGGGGCCAAAGGGATTGGGTGCTAAGTGAGCTGGGTGGCGGCCAGAGGCGTAGGCTTTGGCAGTCCAATCCTCGGCTACAGAAGCTAGTTGTCGGCACGTGGAATGTCACCTCTCTGGCAGGAAGGAGCCTGAACTGGTGCGTGAGGTGGAGAAATTCCAGCTAGATATAGTCGGACTTACCTCGACGCATAGCAAGGGCTCTGGAACCAGTCCTCTCGAGACGGGCTGGACTTCATTCCACTCTGGTGTTGCCGGCAATGAGAGGCGATGAGCAGGGGTGGGGATTCTTGTTGCCCCCCGGCTCCAAGCCTGCACGTTGGAGTTTAACCCAGTAAACGAGAGGGTAGTTTCCCTACGCCTTTGGGTGGGGGGACGGGTCCTGACTGTTGTTTGTGCTTATGCGCCAAACAGCAGTTCAGAATACCACCCCTTTTTGGAGTCTTTTGAGGAAGTACTAGAGAGTGCTCCCTCGGGGGATTCCCTTGTTCTGCTGGGTGACTTCAACGCTCATGTTGGCAGCGACAGTGAGACCTGTAGAGGTGTAATTGGGAGGAACGGCCCAAGCAGTGTTTTGTTACAACAAACACCATGTTCAAGCATAAGGGTGTCCACATGTGCACTTGGCACCAGGACACCCTAGGCCGCAGTTTGATGATTGACTTGTGGTTGTGTCGTTGGACTTGCGGCCACATTTTTGGACACTCGGGTGAAGAGAGGGGTGGAGCTGTCAATCGATCACCACCTGATGGTGAGTTGGTTCCGATGGTGGGGGAGGATGCCGGTCACACCTGGCAGACCCAAACCCATTGTGAGGGTCTGCTGGGAACGTCTGGCAGAGTCCCCTGTCAGACGGAGTTTCAACTCCCACCTCCAGGAGCGCTTTGACCATGTTCTGAGGGCAGCGGACATTGAGTCCGAGTGGGCGATGTTTTGTGACTCCATTGTCGATGCGGCTAATTGGAGCTGTGGCCGTAAGGTGGTGGGTGCCTGTCGTGGCAGTAATGCCAGAACCTGTTGGTGGACACCAGCGGTGAGGGATGCCGCCAAGCTGAAGAAAGAGTCCTATCAGGCCGTTTTGGCCCATTGGACTCTGGAGGCAGCTGACAGGTAACGGCAGGCCAAGCGGTTTGCGGCTCTGGCAGTCACTGAGGGATAGACTCGGACATGGGAGGAGTTCGGAGAGGCCATTGAAAACGACTTCCGGATGGCTTCAAAGAGATTCTGGACCACTATCCACCATCTCTGGAGGGGGAAGCAGTGCACACTCAACACAGTGTATGGTGGGGATAGTGTGCTGCTGACCTCGACTCGAGATGTTGTGGACCGGTGGAGGGAATACTTTGAAGACCTCCTCAATCCCGCCGACACGTCTTCCAACATGGAAGCAGTGCCGGGGGACTCTGAGGCGGGTTCTCCTATCTCTGGGGCTGAGGTTACCAAGGTGGTCAAAAAGCTCCTTGGTGGCAAGGCCCCGGGGGTAGATGAGATCCGCCCGGAGTACCATAAGGCCCGGAATGCTGTGGGCGTTTCTTGGTTGACTCTGCAGCATCGCGTGGACATCGGAGTCGGTAGCCTCGACACGGGGTGGTGGTCCTGCTTTTCGAGAAGGGGGACCGGAGGGTGTGTTCTAGCTATCGTGGGATCACACTCCTTACCATTCTGGAGTTCTGGAGAGGAGGATCCGCCGGATAGTCAAATCTCAGATTCAGGAAGAGCAGTGTGGTTTTCGTCCTGGTCGTGGAACTGTGGACCAACTCCATGCTCTCGGCAGAGTCCTTGAGGGTGCATGAGAGTTTGCCCAAGAAGTTTACATGTGTTTTGTAGACTTGGAGAAGGCATTTGACCATGTTCCTTGGGGAATACTGTGGGGAGTGCTTTGGGAATATGGGGTATTGGACCACTTAATCCAGGCGGTTCGTTCCCTGTATGACCGGTGTCAGAGTTTGGTTTGCATTGCCAGCAATAAGTCGGACCCGTTTCCAGTGAGGCTTGGACTTCCCCAGGGCTACCTTTTGTCACCGATTCTGTTCATTACTTTCATGAACAGAATTTCTAGCTGCAACCAGGGCGTTGAGGGGTTTCAGTTTGGTGGCCACAGGATTCGGTCTCTGCTGATGTGGTCCTGTTGGCTTCATCGAGCAGTGACCTTCAACTCTCACTGGATCGGTTCGCAGCTGGGTGTGAATCGGCTGGGATGAGAATTAGCACCTCCAAATCCGAGTCCATGGTTCTCGCCCGGAAAAGGGTGGAGTGCCATCTCCAGGTCGGGAATGAAGTCCTGCCTCAAGTGGAGGAGTTTAAGTACCTCGGAGTCTTGTTTACGAGTGAGGGAAGGATGGAACGCGAGATGGACAGGCGGATTTGTGCGGCGTCTGCAGTGATGCGGACTCTACACCGATATGTCGTGTCATGAAGAGAAAGATGAGCCGAAAGCCAAAGCTCTCAATTTACCAGTCGATCTAGGTTCCAACCCTCATCTATGGTCATGAGCTTTGGGTAGTGGCCGAAAGGACAAGATCGCGGGTACAAGCGGCCGAAATGAGTTTTCTTCGCAGGGTGGCTGGGCTCTCCCTTAGAGTTAGGGTGAGAAGCACTGTCATCCGGGAGAGACTCGGAGTACAACCGCTGCTCCTCCGCATTGAGAGGATCCAGATGAGGTGGCTCGGGCATCTGGTTAGGATGCCTCCTGGAGGCCTCCCTTGGGGAGGTGTTCAGGGCACGTCCAACCGGTAGGAGGCCTTGGGGAAGACCCAGGACACGCCGGAGAGACCATGTCTATCAGCTGGCCTGGGCATCCGCCGGGAAGAGCTGAACGAAGTGGCCGGGGAGAGGGAATTCTGGGCTTCCCTGCTTAGGTTGCTGCCCCCGCGAGCCGACCTCGGATAAGCGGAAGAAAATGGATGGATGGATGGATGGATGGAACTTTTCTGTTATGTGTGAGTTTCACTGCCAGGGCGCTGTTTGGAAATAAGGTATATAAAAAAGCCATTCACAAAATCTTTGTGTTTTCTTTCCGGCTTATCCATGTTGTGTTCCGCCAGATTGTGCCGAAGTGAGCGCATGTGTAAAATAAAGCTGCCGAAAGCCGACTGGTTAAAACACACTCCTACAGGTATAATTTGGATATTTGAAAGATACAACAACGCGTTAAACCAATAACAAGTCATTTCAAGTCAATTAGCTCAAGTCCAAGTTAAGTCTAAAGTCAAGAACATCAATTCAAAGTCAAAGTCGAGTCTTTTTGGAGTCAAGCAAGCAAGTCACAAGTCCTAAAAGTTGCGACTCGAGTCTCCCATCTCTGCTGTTAAACGAAGCATTCAAATCTTTAAAATTTGGAGATTTACTTTATACATTTACAACAATAATGTTGTCGCAATTTTATGTAGCCCCTTGTAGTTTAACATTTCCACACAATATGAAGGAAAATGAAATATCAAAGTGTCCTCTGCATCCATTGGTTTTGAGTTTGTTGCCCTTGGTGGAAAAAGTTTGGCCATCCCTGCTCTAAAGTGTCAATGCCTGTTTATTACGCTTTGAAATTGTCATTGCTTAGTAATGAGAGTGTGTCATGTCTGCACCATCCCAAATGAATACCGTGAATATCTCAAATCCTGGCAGCGCACAGAGGAAAGAAAGTGACACATTTTTACACATAAATGAAAGGTTTGTACAGCGGAACCCTTGTTAGCAACATTAATCCGTTCCGGAAAGTCCGACTTGAACCAAAACGTACGCTAATGCAGTGGAAAGTAATCTGCTCTGGGCACCCAACAATGTCACCACAAAACACATTTTTATCCATCCATCCATCCATCCATTTTCCACCGCTTATCCGGGTCCGGGTCGCGAGGGCAGCAGCCCCAGTAGGGAAGTCAAGACTTCCCGGTCCCCAGCGACCTCTTCCAGCTCCATCGGGAGGACACCAAGGCGCTCCCAGGCCAGCTGTGAGACACAGTCCCTCCAGCGTGTCCTAGGTCTTCCCGGGGGCCTTCTCCCGACCGGGCATGCCCGAAACACCTCACCAGGGAGGCACCCGGGAGGCATCCGTACTAGATGCCCGAGCCACCTCAACTGGCTTCTCTCGATGTGAAGGAGCAGCGGCTCTACTCTGAGCTCCTCCCGGATGGCCGAGCTCCTCACCCTATCTCTTAGGGTGAGTCCAGCCACCCTACGAAGGAAACTCATTTCCGCCGCTTGTATCCGCGATCTCATTCTTTCGGTCATGACCCATAACTCATGACCATAGGTGAGGGTGGGAACGTAGATCGATCGGTAAACAGAGAGCTTTGCCTTCCGGCTCAGCTCTCTCTTCACCACGACGGTCCGGTACAGCGACCGCATTACTGCAGATGCTGCACCGATCCGTCTGTCGATCTCACGCTCCAACCTTCCCTCACTCGTGAACAAGAACCCGAGATACTTGAACTCCTCCACCTGAGGCAAGACCTCACTCCCAACCCGGAGGGTACAGTCCACCCGTTTCCGACTGAGAACCATGGCCTCGGATTTGGAGGTGCTGAGTCTCATCCCAGAAGCTTCACACTCAGCTGCAAACCGCTCCAGTAAACGCTGAAGGTCACAGCCTGATGAGGCCATAAGGACCACATCGTCTGCAAATAGCAGAGACGAGATCCTAAGGTCACCAAGCTGGACTCCCTCAACACCTTGACTGCGCCTAGAAATTCTGTCCATGAAGATTATGAACAGAATCGGTGACAAAGGGCAGCCTTGGCGGAGGCCAACGTTCACCGGAAACAAGCTCGACTTACTGCTGGCAATGCGAACCAGGCTCCTGCTTCGATTGTACAAGGACCGAATGGCACGTAGAAGCGGACCATCAATCCCGTACTCCCGGAGCACCCCCCACAGGACACCACGAGGGACACGGTCGAATGCCTTTTCCAGGTCTACAAAGCACATGTAGACTGGTTGGGCAAACTCCCACATACCCTCGAGTACCCTTGCAAGGGTGTAGAGCTGGTCCAGTGTTCCGCGACCGGGACGAAAACCACATTGCAGCTCCTCTAACCGAGGTTCGACTAACGGTCGTACCCTTCTCTCCAGCACCCTGGAGTAGACTTTCCCAGGAAGGCTGAGGAGTGTGATCCCCCTATAGTTGGAACACACCCTCCGGTCACCCTTTTTAAAAATGGGGACCACCACCCCGGTCTGCCAGTCCAGAGGTACTGTTCCTGACTTCCATGCAATGTTGTAGAGGCGTGTCAACCAACACAGTCCTCCAACATCCAGAGCCTTGAGAAATTCTGAGCGGAACTCGTCTACCCCCGGAGCCTTGCCACTGGGGAGTGATTTGACTACCCCAATTACCTCAGCCACGGTGATAGAACTGTCCACGTACGTATCCTCAGACTCTGCTTCCTCTATGGAAGGCATGTCAGTGGGATTGAGAAGGGCCTCGAAGTATTCCTTCCACCGACCAACTATATCCACAGTCGTGGTCAGCAAGCCCCCGTCCGCACTGTAAACAGTGTGAACTGGGGGCTGCTTCCCCTTTCTGAGGTGTCGGACGGTTTGCCAGAACCTCTTCGAGGCCGACCGAAAGTCGTGCTCCATAGCCTCACCGAACTCCTCCCACACCCGAGTTTTTGCCTCGACCACCGCCGAAGCCGCGTGCCGCTTGGCCTGCCGGTACCTGTCAGCTGCTTCGGGAGTCCCGCAAGCCATCCATGCTCGATAGGACTCCTTTTTCAGCTTGACGGCAGCCCTAACCCCCGGTGTCCACCATCGGGTTCGGGGCTTGCCACCACGACTGGCACCGACCACCTTGCGGCCGCAACCACAACTGGCTGCCTCAGCAATAGAGGCACGGAATACGGCCCATTCGGACTCAATATCCCGGTCCTCCCTCGAGATGCAGGCGAAGCTCTGCCGGAGATGAGAGTTGAAGACTCGACGAACGGGAGATTCTGCCAGACGTTCCCAGCACACCCTCACTACGCGTTTGGGTCTGCCAGGTCTGTCCGGCATCCTTCCCCGCCATCTAATCCAACTCATCACCAGGTGGTGGTCAGTTGACAGCTCAGCCCCTCTCTTCACCCGCGTGTCCAGAACATGCGGACGCAGGTCTGATGATACGACCACAAAGTCGATCATAGACCTGCGACCTAGGGTGTCCTGGTGCCAAGTGCACTTATGGACATCCTTATGTTCGAACATGGTGTTCGTTATGGACAAACTGTAATTCGCACAGAAGTCCAGCAACAACACACCGCACGGGTTCAGGTCAGGGAGGCCGTTCCTCCCAACCACGCCCCTCCAAGTCACACTGTCATTGCCCACATGGGCGTTGAAGTCTCCCAGTAGAACTATGGAGTCACCAGCTGGGGTGCTCTCCAGCACCCCTCTGATAGACTCCAAGAAGGCTGGGTACTCTGAACTGCCGTTCGGCGCATAGGCACAAACCACAGTCAGGACCCTTTCCCCAGCCCTAAGGCGTAGGGAAGTAACCCTCTCGTTTACTGGGGATGACTCCAACACAGAGGCACCAAGCCGGGGGGCTAACAATAAGCCCACACCAGCTCGCCGCCTCTCCCCAGCGGCAACTCCAGAGAAGAACAAGGTCCAGCCCCTCTCAAGGAATTTGGTTCCAGAGCCTAAACTGTGGGTTGAGGTGAGTCCGACTATATCTAGTCGGAATCTCTCTGCCTCTTCCACAAGCTCGGGCTCCTTCCCCACCAGAGAAGTGACATTCCATGTCCCAAGAACCAGATTTGGTCGCCGAAGCCCAGGTCGCCCGGACACCCGCCCTCGACCACTGCCCAAATCACACAGCACCGGACCCTTATGCTTGCCCCTGCAGGTGGTGGGTCTGCGGGGGGGAGTTCCCGTGCGGCTTCTTCCCGGCCAGGTCCCATGGGTGAAGACCTGACCACCAGGCGCTCGCCTGCGAGCCCCTCCCCCAGGCCTGGCTCCAGGGTGAGGCCCCGGTATCCCACGTCCGGGCGAGGTGCGGTCACTCCTCAAATTTCTCTTCATATGGGTCTTCTGAATTTTTGTATTATATATTTTATATTTATTCATACATTTTTATCTTTCTACACTTTACATGGGTTGCCAATTGGAATTGAATAAGGTTTGTGCGTTTCTTTGCAAAGCGAAAGTCTCACCTTACTTTGTCTTGAATTGCATCAAACAGTCAAATCCATAATTAAAAAGAATATTAAATGTTATGAAACCCTGCACTAATAATAATACAACACAATTATCTTGGCACCTAAAACATTTCAAAGAAAACAGGACTGAATTTCACATAAATAATTGAAAAAGTTTGACAATAAATGAACACAAGTTCTCTGAAAAAAATGATATAATAACAATTTAATAAGTGTCTCTAACAGAAAATCGGCAATAGTACAGCGTCGTTATTGTTGTAGTTGACTTTGGGATTTGCCTGAATTTTGTGTTTAGTTTTAAGGAAGAAGCACTCTTGCGCAACTTAGTGCAATATTCACAGTGAACACTCTAAAAGAATGTGTTTTGACTCTTGTAGAGTTGTCATATTGGGATCTAAGTGACATCAGTTTCTGCTTTCTCAGACTCAGGTGGTCACTTATCCTTGAATGATTTGTGTTTTGCACACTTGCACTTTTTCCGAGCGTATGGACATGGCGTCTGGAAGAAAGAACATATATTCACGTTGAAATGTTCGCTTCTCTATCAGCCTTTCTTACATTTGAGCAAGCAAATGAGCTACTTCTGTTTGCTGTCGTCTACCTGTAATAACTGAAGTGATTACGCCTGCAAATAGTCGCTGTGATTGGTCCACAAGAATGATTACATGTTATTCATATACTTCACATTTACTTGAATTAGTCTTGGGTCCGTAAAGGGCCATCGCTGGGTCCTGATCCGTCTAATCTGCCATTTGGTGGTGGCTGATTTAGAATGAAGAATGAAAATAATATAAGAAGTTCTGCTTAGTAGATTGTTGGCATTATTGTTTACTACATCGCTAGCAATTGTTGTAGATCAGTAATATGATTTTGAAAGAACATGTTTCTGCTGTGAGAAAGAAAAAATATGTTTAAGAATAAATTTGGAGCAACGAATAGGGGGAAATGCTGCTCAGTGATGAGAAAATAATCTTTAAAAAATATGCAAAATATTCACAGCAGGAGGCCGTTGGTGCACGATTTATCTGGAAACAATGAAGCTGCTTATGATCAATATTTTGTTTCAATGACCTGAGCCTGGCAGAGGAGATATTTAAAGAGAAAAGAACACTGACTGGAGGTGTTTAATCCTCGAGAGATCTAGCATCAAAGCAGCAATTTGTTTTATCACGGTACAAAATGCGTTTGATTTTGAGGGCATCTGGTGTGACACGTTTGCAGACAGTGTGTCGTCCCTGCAAAGTGACCATGGAGTTAGAAAAATGGACTAAAAGATGTAAACACTGACATCTCCTTTCATCCTCACTGGATTACTGAAACACTAATAACTCCAATACCACCCGGTTTTCCCACAAAGCCTGCGTCTTCTTCTTTAGGCTTTGTCTCCGTTCTTCCTCTTTAGGAGCTAATGTGGGAAGGAAAACTAGCTCATTTGCGTGGCACAGTCAAATACTGGGCAACTAGTTTGGCGTACAAATTTGTCAGCAACAAAAAATATTCATTATAACAATAGAATAAAATCCGCAAATGAAGTTGTACGGTTCTTCTGCAAAAATACAACAACCTTTTTGCCTTTAATTGCGTGATTTGGTCCCTGTTTTAGAATAATACTAACACATGGGAAATTCATTGTTCCATAATATATATATTTGTATGTGTTTCTCCTGAGCACTAAGTCAAAGACAGCCCTAGGAAATTGAAAAATAAGCTCAAAGCTGTTTAAATTGTGTAAAGCAAACGTGAAAAAAAGATACAACACAACAAAAACATGCAACAATTGAACGTAAAAACATCCTTGTTGTGTGTTTACTTCGGAGATGTTTCTGTGCAGTGAGTTTCTTTTCTTTCAAGGCTTCTGACAAAAGAATGAAACAAAGCGACACATTAGGTTCCCTGTATCCTCACCGAATGAGAGGGATATCATTGGATATCATGCGTGCTTGATGACACTATGGTAAGGGATATCAAATGGCCAATGGCGGCGCTCTTGGATAAAATGGACAGAAACATAGGAGGAGAAAAACGGGAACAAACCAGATTTCGCTGTGCAACACTCAAGAGTGAAGTAAAAAGAATTGTGTGTTTCATGTCTGACGTGAAGCAGTTCTTTTGGGGAAGCAATTTCCCCACATTTATCGATAATTGTAGGATTTGCATCCGCAGTTAAAATTCAACTTTATTGGGGTATACATTGTGTGCGTCCTTGAATTCCCACACCTGCACTAGAACACACATGTGATATTTGCAGAAGTGTGTTATTGCCAAGTTCATGGACCTCCTTACCCAGGCGACCAATGGGCACCCCCTACCCCATCTGCAGAACAAGAACATGCGATCCTCTTGCATGCAGATGGTGTTTGCAAGTGCATGTGTGCACGGGATTTCGAACCTTAGACACAATAGATGTTACATGTCAGTAGACCTAACACATAATGTATGTCAGCATCATCAGCATCAGCTTTTCCCACAGTAAGCACATTGGGAGCCATACACACATGCTAATAACATCACCCGCTGCTCCGTGCGACTAGGCTGATACTTACCTCTTGTGCAGAACAGGAGCACATCTGACAGCTGCACGCTGCGTCCTGCACCCTCCCCTTGCTCTGCTTCTCTTCGGTGACTCTATAAGATATTTATAAGCATTTTGATAGTTTTCTTCCACTCTCCATCATCCGAGGTGAATGCTGTCATGTTACATTAGTCCAAGAGCCCCGTCGTGGTCTCCTGCCCCGCACCAAAGGTTCCGGCACACCAGCACGCTTCTGTTTAGACTCCTATAGAGTTAGCTGTGAATTATTAATGCTGTTAAGCAGTGAGCACATCCTCCCTGGCAGAGCGCTCTTAACTTGATGTGGAATAGTAAAGTAGGAAACTGATTATGAGCAGATTGCACAGCAATAAATAAACGTACTTGTGATGCAATTGGTTTAAAATGACATTAGATGAAACGAAGATTAAACACAAGACTGCAGCTGCTTACCTAGGTACCTATTCATACTTTATAAATGTTGTTTTTTCTCTTGGGATGCATGTGCTGCATATTAATTACTTATTCCAACAGTAGCAGTTCCAAAAAGCTCGTAACTGTAGCACGGGTGTCCCTACAGTACATGCGGCTTCCTCATTTGCAACACAAGTCATCCAGCTTCCTTGCAATGCAGCACGCGCTGAAAGGCGGCGTAGTGTCGCACAAGGCCCTTCGTTAAGTGCTCAACTTGGGCCCGATTCCTGTCACGCTTTGCTCGTGGCGGCGTGGTGAAACGACCCCGGGGAGGAAGCGAGCAGGACGTCAGGCAGGTAAGTGTGGGAAAAAGTGTCTTTTAATAATAAAGCTGCGAGGCAGTGGAAGGAACAAAAACAGGTCCACGGGAAAGCGAAGCACACTCGACAATGACCCGACAAAAGACTGGCGCACACACCTGAACATAAATAGCGGGGCGAGCAAACGAGGAACAGGTGCGTGTAATTACCAGAGAAAAACATGAAACTAGGAAAATAACAACACAGGAAAAAAAACCAAAACCGTCACGGGAACAACACCCGGATGGTGACAATTCCTGATTTTGGGAATTTGTGCCATGGTCCTTTTGCTTGTTCTATCCCGTGTATTCTGCTATTTCTCTGGCTATTGGACTGTCATTATGTTTATTTTGCACCAGCCTGCTTGATTGATGCTGGATTGCTTTAATTAAATGAATGAAAGTTCTGGCCTTTTTTATGACTTTGTGGAATAATTCTGATCTTGTTGGAGTCATTGAGATTATTTATGTTGTGCAGGTTTTCCCCCGTCGTTCCCCCGACTCGTCTTCCTATTATGTACACGTACAATGAGCATGCTGTGGGTTTGACTTTTGAATTATTTTGGGCATGTACAGTTAGCCTTGTGTGAGTGCGACCTTAAAGGCCACTTACGGCTACTTACACATAAACATTGGAAACAAGGAGCATGGACGGATGATGGAGTGAAAAGAGGATTTATGCAGCACAGTCATCCCTCCTTTAGGCCTCGGTCACGACCGACCTGTGTGTTTTTTGTGGAGGCTACGGCCGCCATGTTTTTCGGAAAACATGTGGAGGGAGTGGTGAGAGCAGAGAGGCGGTACGACATTCGCACAGTCACGCACGGTGTAAGTAGGTGGCCCCACACCATGCCTAGCCATGAGCGGTTGCACATGTGGCAAGTGAGTTTCACGTCCCTAACACGTGCTTGCAACATACCATTTCCGTGCAACTGGCGCATGGAGGTTGCGCCTACCAGTCTTGCTCGGACACAGCGTTGCGGTGAACGCGAGTCTTACCTCACATTGTAAATGGCGAGGTGAAATCATATGTGAGAAATAACATGCCATGGAAGCCAATAAAGATGTGTCCATCATGGCATGAAAACATCACACTTAAAACATTTGTGTTTTAAGTGTTAAAGTGTTATTTGACACAACAATAATGGGCATCATTTGTAATTCATCATAAACATCATTGCTGCTTTAGGGTTCAGACTAAAAGGTATTTGAAAAATACAATGCAGAGCTTGAATACTTAATTTGATTGTATAATCATGTAAATATGTGTTTGATTAATGTCAAGGTTGTCAATAAAACAATTATATAAGGATTTAGACACCAAGCTAACAGTCCTCACTGCTTTGTTTCTCGCTTTTCTTTGGACAATTTATCAAAAATTGCATATGTCAAGTATGTCAACATTGATTTACCAGGCTGATGTGCATGAATGTACTATTTCCTTTTCCACAAGTAATGTTTTTTTTCTTTTGCTTTACTTTGAAATAACACACATTAGTTCGACATAAAATATTGAAAATATACCAATAACTTTGCACATCTATTTATTTATTTTCACATTTTTATAGACTAGGCTTCGGATGCTCCAAGAGCAGCTCAAAGTGGCAGTGCATGAGCACGACCTGGCATTACTTGCCTTGATACAAGTGGGGGAGAGGAAACAGTAGGTTGGGCACCTGCAGGAGTTGGTGGGCCCCTGCAGGAGACGGTGGGCCCCTGCAGGAGACGGTGGGCACCTGCAGGAGACGGTGGGCCCCTGCAGGAGACGGTGGGCACCTGCAGGAGACGGTGGGCCCCTGCAGGAAACGGTGGGCACCTGCAGGAGACGGTGGGCTTGCCCATGGATCGAGAGGAGAAGGCTCCTTAGGCAGCACAAGATGCTGTTCCAAGAGTTCAAGCGTGAATCGAGGTGGGACTAATACATCCAAATGGACCCAAAGCCATTTGCCGAGCTACTGTAGATGCAGCGGACCACTTCCTCCGTGTTCCTGGCATCCCAGGGATGAAACACTGCCTGGTCCCCCTTATACACCATATACATATACAAGTAGCAAATCACGTGCCTGCTCGGTATGGTCCACGTGCGCTCATCAGACAGTTGAACTGGGGAAGCTCCGAGCAAGCACGGAAGAACACGCACGCACACACATGTGCCAAGTGTGCTGTCCGTAGAGAAAGTGGCTGTGAGAAAAATGTGCCACGGAGTCAGTGCGCTCATTGGCCGTACGGGGCAGGGATGACTCCGCCTGCTGCGTTGTGCCTGCATGCTTCCAAAGCCGTATTTGGGACGTAGCATGGGACCGTGGCTTCATCGCGGTTAAGTGGGTCAAAACCCGACCATGATTTTCTGCAAAGTAGGAGTCCTAATTTATGAATAAAATCTTTTAGCATATAGCATGAAAATTGTATTTGCGGCCATTTGAATACCCTTTTTTAAACACTGTTAAAGCCCCCTAAACATGAAATAGCACCCCTGTAGTTACCTTTTTTTACTCAAATTGCCCAAAATAGTAGTAATATTAGCAAAAAAGACAACTTAGACACTCACACATTTCAGTATTGGGTGAGTTCATTGTTGTTTATGTGTTTACTTTTGGGACTTCTTGGGGTGGCTAAGGTAACATTAATGACATCTCGTGTCCAGTATAGAATGAAAGTGTCTTTCAATTTGTTTTCAGAATGTATTATATTAGTATTTGAGTTCATTTTTGTCATTTTGATGCTTGATCATGCCTAATTTAGGCCAATTTCCTAAACATACATATTTTTGTACTAATAATAGCCCATAGTCAACCCATAGTCAATCACATTTTTTAATTACATTTTTTTTGGGAAAAAATGTGATTGTTTCATCTTTCAGTTGTTTTTCAAATAGGCCTTTGCAGGCCTTTTCGGTGGAACTATTTCATTTTCAATTGTGTGGCTATGTCATGTTTACACTCACACCTGTGGACACTTTACAATCTCCAGTTAGCCTGACATGCATATGTACGGTATATGTACTTGATCATGCAGTAACGCTTTCACACAGAACCTACCACACAAAGGTGCTACAAAACTGCTCTATCTTCTACGGTATGTTCCTTAGAGTTCCTCACATGCACCCACACACGCACACACACACCCTGACGCACACACACAAATGGCTTTTGCCACTCCGTATAGGAGATGAATGGTGAAGTGCTCACAGCAAATGAGGTGATTTCCGTGATGAAATAGAGCGATAAAAAGGCACAGGAGAAAGTGCATTCCCTCTCACTTTCCCTCTCCGCCGCTATCCTGCTCTGTTGGGTGCCCATTCATCATGACATCCCAGTGATGGAGGACACACACACACACAGACAGTAGATGAAGTGGAAATTCAAATCCTTTTGAGTAAATCCTGCTTAAGTTCAATGTTAAAGGCGGTCTCCAAACAGGACCCCTCCAGCAGGTGACATTGAAGCGTGGGAATGTCGCAAGCATGAGCAGACGTGCAGTACTCCACATGTGAAGTGCAGCAGCCTGCTGAGGTCAAACGCAATGTCGTAGTGGCAGTAACTCTTTTTGACACCGCAGTGAAGGTGGAAATGTCAATTGACGGATAGGTCACTTCAAAGCCATTTTTGCTGTCCAAATCTCACATTCACTCTCTGGGGGGAAGTGTATGTTATTTCATGGTCGCCTCCTCTTATCATACAGTCCTGGACAAAATGTTAGGCCTGGTGGGAAGTTGAAAGTACAGTTGTTCCTCACTATATGGTAGTTCAAATACGTTCCCTGGTTATATTTGTTTGTAATTTTTGAAAAAAATGATTAAATAATGAATGATTGCCGTTCACTACGGCCTATTATTAGTCAAAAACATGTTGAAAGACAAATTTTACAGTACAGTATTATACAGTATTCTGGTCACTAGGCATCAGTAATGTTGTGAGATAGGACGTTACATTATTTTTTCCCATTGCAGGAAGATTAAATACACAAATACACCTCCTCTCATGTGTGGAAGTGGTAAGTTTCTTGCTTCTTTGTTTTTCTTTCCCACTACGTTTTAAACACTTCATTTTAAAATAATTAAAATGGTGAGGTTAGCTCGCTAGCTTGCTATGCTCGCGTTGGCTATCTGTTATGTCCCTGCAGTGACCTTTAGCATGCGCAATGAGAGGTAAGCAAAGAATAAAATGAGTGAAAAGTGACTATTGTTAAAACCCACATTTACAAAGGCAAACAGGTTTTCTATGCTCTAACTTTGAAAATATGCAATTTGTTAATAAAAAGTCACAAACTGACTTATCACGGTCGATTAACGGTGACAAGGGAAGGGACACCCATAGTGCATTTTGCACTGGTGGTTTGTAACCGGATAAGTGCAGCAACCAAATGCAAAAAGAAAAAAACAGGTAAAGACAAAATCTATGAGTTTATTGAAAATCAACGGGTGGTTTATCAGCTTATCAATAGTTTAATACCGTGCTGTGGTTAATGCAAAAAGGCTGACCCAGCCATCACTGTATAGAATGGGGCCCTCAGTCAAGAGTAGTGCCCCTGCAGCTTCGCTACCCAGCAATCTGCTCACAGATGCTGTCTTATGGTTACTGGGCTGCATAAGTAAAAGTCTTCACTTGGGTCCTTGGGGCTACTAGAGTAAAATAGTAGTCGTCGCACAAACAAACTCGGCAGAGACTGTTGAGTTTTGTAGTTCATTTGGTGCATCTGCATAATCCAATGAGGTCCAATATAAAAGATGTATCAAAGATTATGCCTATCATAAGGTCCAATTTAACTATACATCCTGTAATGTTTATCTGGCATTTAAGTATTCTTGGGGCAGTTGTACTCTCAAAATGACAGATCGTCTGGCTGTGTAGCTTCTGTTGATATCCTCTCAACAGACTACTGTATACTGTAGATATGATCGAGATAGACTAATAGATAGATCGAGATAGACTAATGGAAGAAATGAATGATGATGCTGTCATGTGGCATTATGAAACACGTATTAGTGACTACACTAAATGTTCACATTCATATTCCAGGTAAATTTCCCAGGCTGTTTTTACACAACTTCCTGAGCCTCTTTCAACTTTCAGCTGAATGGAGAGCTGTCACGTCCTATCATTAATCTCCGTCTGTCCCTTGAACACGTTGCCCTTGCCAAGCTTACACACATAACTACACACTCGCACACACGTGTGCACCGTGCAACTTTTCTACTGCTCAGTCATGCAAAAATGGTGGAGCTGACACGTGGCAGAGTGCACTCCCCTTATGCGGGGTCTGCGTCCGCCTTTGGGTTTGACAAAAGTTCAGTGCCTGGACCGAGGATAGATGACAAGAAATGACCTGAATATCAAGAATTGGAACCAAAAAAGGCAAAAACCAACATAAGGATGATCAATTAATGCAACTGTTAGGTGCAGATCATAATTTAATTTGAGCAATATCACAAGTTAACATTGCCATGGCATCCTAAAATCAGCCGTTCATATGGGCAGGTGGGCAAAGTTAGAAATGGTATAGAAGTTGTTGATGCAAGTATGTCGTACCTTTTGCTGTAAAGTGTAGACACAAAGTGTAAATCTTGTTCAACCAATTCTTCGTTTTGGGGGAATATTTGCAGGCAGCATAAAAGTAAAGTTTTCAAATGACAAAAAGCACACGTTGAGTCATCCCGGTGTGATTTGTGTGTGCATTTGTACAGACATTGCAGGCCAAATGTTGATGTTCAGGTACAGTGTACACCACATTCCTCAAACAGAAGAACAGCTCCTAATTACTGCAAGTCCTGGTGCATAAGGCGTTCATTTTTTCTTAAACTTTGAAGCCTGTTGCTTATCCAGCTAATATGTGGCTCAATTCTAATCTTGCGCCATCTCCTTTACCTCATGAACACTACTAATTGTTTAAATACTGTGCCTCCGTGATGAGCTATCAGTCAATCCATCGGCGATCGCAGGAAGTCATTATATTATACCAGTGTAACAACTTTGCTACCAATTACTTCATCCCACATCAACACTCAAAACGTTTACCTGACGAAGACGCAAACGTGTGCCAACATGACTTTCAAATGAACAAAAACAACATTATGTAGTTTTCTCACAAGGCATTGCTTCTGAGCAACTCATTCATTGGGCCACTGCAATGACCTTCAGCTTTCCTTCGGGTTTTGGTCTCTGTGTCCACTGACTTCCTCTGGTGGACGCAAGCATCATTGTAGCACCATAAACTATTTTCTATGCTTTCTATTCTCCTCAAATTATTTTTTTCTCAAATGAAATGCATTATAGGCTGCACGGTGGTTGAGTGGGTAGCACGTTGGCCTCACAGTCAGGAAATTCAGGGTTCAAATATCCGTTGGGCGTCATTGTGTGGAGTTTGCATGTTCTCCCCGTGCGTGTGTGTGGGGGTTTTGTCCGGGTACTCCGCTTTCCTCCCACATTCCAAAAACATGCATGTTAGCTTCATTGGCCGCTCTAAATTGTCCATTAGAGTGTGAATGTTTGTTTGTCTGCCCTGCCATTGGCTGGCGACCAGTCCGGGGTGTACCCCGCCTCCCGCCCAAAGCCAGCTGGGATAGGCTCCAGCATACCGCGCGACTCTAATGAGGATAAGCGGTATAGAAGACGGATGGAAATGCGTTATGGACAACTTTAAAATGTTGCTTTTTTTCATATTAAAAGTCATTTTGGTACACAATTCTATATTTCTGAGGTATAAAGTTTGAGTGTTAAGTTGCTCTGTGATGATTTTAATGTTGTTTGAATCAGACTGTTCTAGATATTGAGTAATCACCTCCTGCGATATCCAGTGGCTCCTCAAGCTGCGTTTTTTCATAGCTCATGATTGGGACTCATCAAATAAAGTACTCGTGCGTGCTACCATATTTTATGATGTGATACTCACCAGACATGTTACCCATTGATCATGTGTGGGATGCAATCCATGTTACAGTTTCCTCCAATACCCAGAATCTTTGCACAGATGATAGGACCGACATTCCACATGCCACAATCAACAACCTGATCAACTCTACACGAAGGAGATGTGTTGCATTGCATAAGGCAGGCAAATGGTGGTCACACCAGATACTGACTGCAGGCCCTGGTGCCCACTGCTGGAGTTTAGGATAGCACACCCATGCCCTCTGATGATGGGGTCCAGCAATAAGTGAGTAATGACTTTGCCAAGTCAAGTTTGATCTAATTAAAATATATGGAGGACGTTTTGTGTTAAAAGCGTCATTGAAAGGTGAAAGAACATTTGGTGTGGTATGCCCTACATTACCCTGTAAAGTGTTTGTTATCATTTGAGATAATTAGGTGAGGAGACTCCTCAGTCCTGCTGTGTCATGTACACGCAGTAAATGATAGTTGACCAGATAACATATGTATGTCTTTGCCAACAGTGGGGATTTTTTGATCCAGTTTATCTGTGTCCTGCTGTCACTGGCATTTAATCGCATTTGATATTTAGGCGCTAGAGCAGATCACATTGTAAATGCCTTCCTCTTCCGGTGCTGTTGGCATATTCTTTTCCACCCTCCTTGTGTCCACAGCTGTCCTTCAGACTGTATGTCAGTTGCTCAGGACATCCAGGGTTGTGTAAAAGTTGAGGATACTTCAGTCAGTAAGGAGAATAACATCATTGCAAGCTGGAAAGAGGACGCAGTGCTTCAGTGAATAGAAAGGGCAATGGTAGAAGAGCCATCCATCCATCCATTTTCCATTACGCTTATCCTCATTAGGGTCGCAGGTTTGCTGGAGCCTATCCCAGCCGGCTTTGGGTGGGAGGTGGGGTACACCCTAGACTGGTCATAGAAGAGCCAATCATAAGCTATTATGTCACATTGATGATTAGAAGACAAACGTGTCAAATTTAGGACTTTCTTGCTTAAAACTAAACTTTTCACTTGGTGTTGTCTTAAAATGGTGTTCCTGCAAATCAAAGAGCAATATCAAGGGACAATTTCATTTGCGCATTCAATTCTCAAACACGCGCTTCATACGTCACATCAAGGAAACAATTTCTTGGAGGTGTTTATCATACACAATGTGCATAAAGAAGTTACAGCATTTTTAAAATACACATGAAAATGAACATTCAACATATTGTGTGTACAGCAATCCCTTGTTTATGAATTAATTTCCACAAAGTAGGATTTCTTATTCATTAATCAAATATTTTCTTAGTGAGAGCATACATGTTTAATTGCGATTAATCACATATTGTCCATTGTTAACTCATAATTAATCGCAGATAAAGATCATTTTTATCTATATTAAGTAAAAACGCAACTCTCTTTGTGGTAAATTATTCAATACGCAAATACTACATTAACTGAATCAAGTTTTATGTAAAATAATGTACAGTTAAAAATTACAGTTTAAAAAAATGTTAAATGTGTGCAACGATTTGTCCCACTGTTTGGCGGTCCTTGAACCTTGTACTTTCTCGCACGCTACTATACTGTAGTTTTACTAGGGATGAGTAAGTACTCCACTGTCTTTATCTGTTCACCCATCGAAATTATCTGCATCCACATCTGGGCGTGGTTTAACCTGAAACGGATGGGGCTTAAATCTCTACATTATTTTAAATATGAAATCGACATTTATTGACGGCCAACAGGGACATAATCTCTCATAATCTAAGCTTCGTTCACTATATTTTTCTCAAGAGCACCACATTCAGTACTATGAGCAAAGTTTTCCAAATGACTTTATATCACCAACCAAATTAGAAGAAAGCAGATGGAAAAAAAGAGAGCAGAGATATTATCAGTTGATAGCTGGGTCTCATTTCGGGGTCTGCATCCAGCCTATGCGCTCGATGAGGGCTGGGTCCTTCTGAGGGTCTTTCCACCGCGGCTAGAGCAACGTGAAATTGGACGGGCTATGCTTCGGAAAGCACTTCCTGCTTGTGTCACGCGTTCACACCCTCTCGCTTCTTGCAATACGCTTCTGCAAAGCCGCTCAGAAAAAGAAGTTGGAGACCTAACAAAATATGTAATAATAGTGACAAAGTTGTTGATTTTGGGTTATGTGTTGCTTGAAAGATTGATCTCCAAATCAGAGAGAAACATTGTATTTTGAATCTTAATAATAAATAATGAACCAGTAAGCACTTTTGTACAGCACTTGGCCAACGTGTTTTTTCAAATTGCCAATACATATGGATTAGGATGTTGTTTGGACAAGTCCATTTATTCATTATTTGATTATCTATTTTTCAATTCACATTAATTTAATTCAAATATATGTCAAATGGATGGATCTTTTTCTGGGTAGGTCAGACCATTTAGAAGCTATTTTTATTTCATAGTAAGCATTAGTTTGTGGAAGATTACTTAGTTTGTGTTCATTTGTAAGTCTTACTAGCGTATTGACAGTCAATCAGCTTTGAAAACTTACTTGATGATGTGATGGACATAAACCCTCAAACGCGCTGGTTTCCCTCCAGACGATGTCCCAGAATTACACAAGTCTTCATGGTCCATACATCATCATCACACATCCTACTAAGATAATGCATTTATATTTTAAAAATATGTACGTAACCTGTAAATATTTTTTACATTTATAATGTTTTTTAAATAATAATAGTCCCTACAATATAGCACTCCATAGTTTTAAATATTTACTATAAATGGTAGTAATTTAAACTGTACATGTATTAAATGGAAAAGATTCATTGGAATAGCAGAAATTATATTCCTCAATCTTTACAATTATGGCAGAGGAACTTCACAGCATAGTTTCAGTACATAATTTATTACATATATGGGTAAAAAAAGACAACAACTCTGCTGACAAATGACCGTCAAAGCTGTAAAGTGTATACGTTTTGATTTAGTATCCGCTCTTTGTGCATGATCTGTTGTCTTCCGAATCCATTTACTCCTGGAATGTTCTGAACAGAAAACACAGGATCCTGTCAAGAACTGTGATGTAAACATTCATAAACGTTAACAATTGCCAATAAAATAATAGTAACTCCATCCTGTCCATTTTTGTACATAATCATTTATTCATGCATTCATTTATAAAACAAATAAAAAAACTCACATATATTAGTAAGACATGAGTCATATTCACAAAATCAAACCAGTGAAGTAAAAGAATTCCGTATTTGCTGCCAACAAAAAAAAGCTCCATGAATGAGGCTGTCTATACACCCGCTCTACCCGGGTATGCGGCTTGCTGTCTGGGTAAAAGGAGAGTGACCATCACGGTAGTCGAGGTCTCGTAATTTAACACAAATACAAAAACTGCAAATGTCTCTCTAAGCTTTGTATGTATGGCGTTATGTGTTGTAATTAGTGAATAAAGCTATTGTTACCTTACAAGGCGCTCTGCTTTCCCCCGACTACTTTTGCCATGTTGAAATATTTTTTTCCGACCTGGGCACAAAGGATCTTGGGATGTGAGAGGCCGCCAAGGATGGTCACGATGACCACTTGGAGTTAATGGCAAAGAAGGACGCATTGGTCGGCCGCGTTTTAGGACACTTGGAGCTTTCTCGAATTGGGACAGCCTTGGCGCACAGCGATGACGTCACGCACCCTGCAAAAGCACACTTGAGGGATGCAGACCCCGAAATGAGACACAGCCGCTGTCTGTGTGTGACAGAGCAACCGCTGTGAGTGGCCAATTACAGAGCATGAAGAGTGAACACGAGTAGCAAACCAATGAGGATTTTGCTTCCACGTGTGCACAGATAATGTTAAGCTGCACCGTGTGATGCTCGTGCTCAGCAAGAACTCATTATCCACAACGGGTACTCAATTCATAACAACATTCATAACAAATAGGATAAAGGATATTGCTATAACGTATTCCTCTGTCATTGACATGTTGGAAATGTTTCCCGGCCAGCGCGCAGGCTAATGCTTGGTAGATCCGTGTCATTTCCTCTGGCCTCCACACCAAATAGCTGTCATTGGCTAAACCTCACAGCCCAAATTTTAGCAGGAAGTTCCAGGTTTTGGGGGCTGGGCTCTTGGAGTTTGCTTCTCCTCTGTTTGTATTTGTATCGACAGAAAAGGGTCTAAAAATGATCATTGTACCATTTGTATTTTCAAAGTGGGCTTGTGTGAAGACCAGTGACTAGATGAGATTCTATCCTGTTATTTTTGTCTCCAGTTGTATAATGATGATAGGCCATCATGGCGGCGCTTGCTGCATCCAGCTTAACAGAAACGGGTGCCGGTTGTTTTGGCATAACTATGTGGAAAAATAGCTACAGGTGGTTTGTTTATTTAACAAAAATGGCAGCTTCCGTTTCTTTCAGTTTTGCTTTGCTTTCAATTCCTAAGACTATTCCCATTCACACAGACCGCCATTTATGAATGAATGTGACATACACATTTGTTTCTTCTACTAAGGTACCATACAGTAAAACGAGCGTTTCTCCGACTGAATCATCACAAACTATCCAAATAATCGGCTTTCCGGTGGATTGATTTTTACCTTTTAAGACTGAGATTTGTGAAAGTGTAGCTGGGACAGCAAAGGACTGCTGTGTATGATGTCAGAATCAGACGTGCGGTCTCCTGCATGGCTGCTTTAGAGTCGAACATAGCTGCCAACATCAACACAAGCGCATGTGTTTAATACCTACTGTGAGGGATCCGGACACAATTCCATGCCGTTGTTATCCCTTTATTATCTTCTTCTGTTTTTACACTAGTCACTTGTTACAAATACAAACGCAAAACTCCGCCGCAACACCGAATGAATCGTCCGCCTGAGCATTGCATTACTTGCGCTATGACTAGATTCGAATTAAATGGAGGACCGATATTTTGGTCAGACAAGGTAAAGTTCCACGTTTAGGAAAAAGAAAGCCAAAACTTTATCATTACCCTTTTAACTAAAAATGCTCTGCATATCCGAGTGTGAACTCACGATTGTTCAAACAATTTCTTTACCTTGTTCACTCAGTTTTAGATGATAAAGCAATACTTGGCCTGCAGCAGGGACACAACAGCTGAACTCTCAGAAAGAGAGATTTGTGCAGCGATGCAGAACTAATCGGCGAGTCAGACCAAGGAGATGGATCGCAATCCAAGGGCACCCGGTCCACTCAGGCGAGCCACCACTCATGTTTCCTCCTACAAGTATGTTGCGTGTATATCTAGGTAACATACTGAGCCACAGCTTCATGTTGTACATCAACTACAAGGACTCAAGATCTCAATTTTAATTTCATGCTTCTATTTCTCTGTGCAGTTTTCGAATGTACTGTACAATATTAAGCATGAGCTTGGAATGATGAATTGTTGTTGCCAAATTGCTCATCTTTAGCCCAAAGACAGGGTTTAAAGGTCGCTGCCAATCTACAAGGAGCCCATTATCAGATGTCTCGAAAACGTATGTCTGATCCACCTAATTTTCCAGGCTGTATATTTCATGCCTTTCCTTCATGTTGATGTAGGGTTCTTCTGTTAATGTATTTTGGTTTTGCTATGTATTCATTCATGTTTTTACAAGGAACAATACCTTTTTTCCACACAACACAGAGTTGTTCAATTCCTAACATTTGAGGTAGCCATTCATTATTTATCTTTCTTCGATCAAGCTTTGACTGTGAACTATGGCATCGCTACTATGAACGACAATATGGAAGCGACAGGGTGCACAACATTATTAAGTGTTTTGTGCACACCTTGCAATCTAACCAATCTAGTTGTTCACAGTGTCATCATCAGTGAGTGATGTGGGCCTGTTTTTTTTAGCCACTCTTTGATGTCCAAGCAGAAGCTGTAGTAATTCTACATTTTTGGAATGTATTCTTCCAAACCCTTGATCATTTGCCTCATAACACACCTCACATACAGTACATAGAAGATTCCTGATCCTGATATTTAGCAAATGAGGATGCACATTTAAGTGTTTCTGGCGTCATTTATTTGGGAATTAAACATGAGGCATCAACAAACCAGCATCCTTCATGAATTGTTTGTTGATCCAGTGTTACGGAGTGTTACGGAGGCCCAACACTGTACAATGCACCAGCTCCTACCCAGATCCTGATTACCATCGCCAAGAAGGCAAGGACACTCCCCTTAATGGCAAAACATGCATTGGTGTCCAAAGTGTGGCGTTGGGGTCTCTGCGGAAAATGGCTTGTAGCTAGAATAAACAAAACCCCAGCAAAGGTGGACCAAGAAGGCATCATATAACTAGAAAAAGCCAAAATGCAGATACTAATAACTCATACAAACAAAGAAGTCTTTAAATGTACAGTATGTGTTTTTTTTTAAACTAACTATCAAAGGGCAGCTGGACAGCCCTGACATAAACAAACAAAGACAAGTAGATTGGAGAAAAACACTAAACTGTATTATTGTTATTATTATTATTGTTACCATAATTTTCAGAAGAGTGATTCAAAAATGTTCAGTGTAATATCTTTGAGCAACAATTTGTGGGGCAGTAAACATTTCAAAAAGCTCCTATATTGTTTTGTGACTAAAAAAAGTTTGTTTGTTATGTCATATTTTTTCATTTGACACCTACCCTATCATTTATTATCCGAGATAGTGTAGACATCCAGAATATTGAATCTATATATCAAATCTGAACATTTCCACTGTGCATGCAGGGTTTATTGCAGCTCTTTATCCAAGTTGTACATTTTCCATCCATTTCAAGTCAACATGAGATACCGATTTATGTTCAGATTATTTCACTACTTTTCAGAGTCAATATCAGCATGTTTTTCTTGGCTGGTGGCACCAGAATGCTTGTCCATTTGATGCATGACCACAGCCTTACCACTATTGAGAATGCTGCCGGTTGGGTATTTATTGCTTGTGAACAACAATATTACAGAGCTTTCAGTTCATGGAATTTAAAGGTCTGTAATATTGTTGTTAAATTTCATGGACTGCGATTGGCTGGCGACCAGACCAGGGTGTACCCCGCCTCCCGCCCAAAGTCAGCTGGGATAGGCTCCAGCATACCTGCGACCCTAATGAGGATAAGCGGCATAGAAAATGAATGAATGAATGAATGAATAATTTCATGGATAGAAAATTGCAACGCTCAATTTATCTCAGTACAAACCTTTCGATTATTTTATGTTGAAAAATCCACACAGGAGCTCATTTGATTAACGAAGATTTGACCAGTGAAACCCAGTCACGCCATCTCTCCTCCCTCTTTGCCACTTGCGCCGGTAGGTGGGACTTACGTATTTAAGTACTTACGCCAGGCGACGCCTGGCACGAAATTTCAAAATGTGCTCAGAACACGCCCCATTGGTGAGGAGCAGGTGAGTCGGGTGGAGGTGTGCCTCGCCTACACCTGGTCTACAAAATTAGACCAGGCATCTTAAAATGTAAAAGTTTAGAAATGTAAGATGAGAACATTATGGGAGATTAGAAACAGTATATGGGAGTGGCAACCTCTCCTTATCTTCAGCCTCCTGCTTGTTCTCTCACAAATGCTTGGAATGAAGAATCGTGATGAAGTGGTGACGCTTAAAGGCGGGGCAAAATGTGGATCACTTTGCTTTGCTTAGTTTGTTCGTGAGCGTACTCCTTTTTCACTGTTTAACGATAAAAACCTTGATGGCATTCAATCAATATTATGGTTTGAACATTACAGGTGTATCGATGTTTTTTAGACAACATGAAAAAATAGTCTTCCTCTATCAGAATGAAATTGAGGAGAGAATCCCTCTCCTCGTCTCCAGACATGCAAACGCCACACACTTAGAATTGAACAGAAATAAATGATAGTTTGTTTGGGATGTGTCCTCACCCTCACTCAGCAGCATCCTTAGCTGGATGAGAATAACAACAAGGCTAATTAACTGTTTATTAAGGTTAATTAAGGCTATATTACTGTTTATATATATGAGATCCCTTGTCGAAAGATTACTGCCTGTCGTTTGTGAAATGTCAATAGCTTCACTGACACTTTCTTTTGAATTACAATTGTGTCCTTATTTGTGTCTGCTCATTATGGTTCTGTTTTTATCAATACCTCCGTTTTGTTTTTGTTTTTCTTACTTAAAAAAATACCATAATAAGTGAAATTATGTGGGAAACATTTCAGCGCTGGAGCAACAGATCTCTGATAGATCCAGCAACTTGGACCAGTAATCTGAAACATACGAATACTTAGCTGGGCTTGCATAATGACTGTCCTGACAAAGTTGTGCGTTTTGTATCAAGAGTCTGAAACAATAAGAACCAAATACCAGCACAGGGCTCAGGGGAAGTTACGACGGCCGTTTGCATCACGTCGCAGAAAAGGAGTGCTTGGTTCGGTCATGCACAGTACAGCATTAGAATCTTTTCTTCCGAGTTCTCAAAGGTTTTTTTCATGTTATCTGATTTATTCATATGATTGTTTCGGTAATTCCACTTTTGTTTTTGCTTTCATCTTTCATGACCCACACTCAACAGCCCAAACCTTGTTCTATGTACAAAAAGGACCTAAAGCTCTCAAATAGTGTTCACAAATTTGTCTTAGTTGGCTCCATAATTCATCCACATAGGTGTGGCACAACTGGGGAGGGTTCTGATGGAATGTGCCTCAGATAGCAAATACACCGCAGCGGTGCCATAATCATGCCGTCTAATCAGGATCTTCACATGAATTATGAATGCTCACTAACACAGATTTAGACAGATTTGTGATCGATATTTGAGAGAGATAAGACTCTGTTTACTTGCAGTTTTGGGTCATCCTTTCCAAAGATATTCCATTAGGAAATACATGATGGCTGGATTGCGTCTGTGACACACCCATCAAAGTGTCAACAAGCCAATTCTGATTTGCCTTTTAGATGCATGTGTGTAGAAGTTCCATGTGTAGACATCAGCTACACACAAGCATTTTGGAAAACACAAACGTGAGTTGACACATCAAAGCAAAGCGTTCTGCATGTATTAACTTTTTGCACACACAAACACTCTAGCACCTGTCAGCTTGGTAAACTCTTCTGCCCCATCTGTTAGATGGACTCTGTCACACTTTCAGTCTTCGTATGTGTGAAAGTCTGTCAGTCCCGTGCAGCGAATGCCAGCTCCTGGCCCGTGTTGCAGACTGACAGCTAGATGAAACCTCACGTTTGCCCTAACCCATGAGCTGTTCTCTTCCAGACATGGTAAGTTGCAAGCTCCTTAGCACCCTCTGATCTTCTATGTGCATCATGAAGAAGGACAGTGAGGGCGATAGGTAATGCTGCTCTCTAAAAGCTCTGTATAATTAAATAGATGACCATTAGTTTTCCTTTTCGCCTCAGAACCCAAGAAAGGATGTGCTGCATCGGAGTAGGGCGAACAGCATGCTGATTACGTTTTTAGGTCGGATGTGTTGGCAGCCTGGAACGATAAGAGGGTTTTGTCATTCTTTTGAGCCAGCTGATGTCTCTGCAGGCCTCTCCATGGGGATGCAAACCCCTTCATGAAAATGGTTTGGACCAAACCTCGTAAAAAAGATAAGCCCCTGATCTGTTCAAGATAGAGCCGTGAAAAGAGTGTAAAAAACACAGGCTTACTTTGATCCATCTATATGGGGGATCTCTGGATGTAGACATTCGACACACAAGTATGAAACATTATACGAGATTTCCGAGCTATTCAGCATTTCATATTTTTAGCTAAAAAAAACCTTAACTCTAAAGTAAATAAACATTTCAGGTGCATATTTTTTAAATCATAAATGGTTACATATGTGTAGCTATCAAGACTGTACAAATAAGCCCAGAACTTGTCACGATCGGTGTTGTGACAGTAGTTTTAGTTTCATGTTTTCCCTCTAAGTTGTCTCCGCTACTTTCATTACACACACCTGCCTCTCGTTACTTTCTTGCTATTTAAGTTCAGGTGTGTGCACCTTTAGTTTGTCGGTTCATTGTTGTTGTGTATGTTTTTTCTCCGTGTGAGGTGACGCTCTTTTGGGTCTTGTCGTGTTGTGTTTGGTTTTTCCTGCGGACCTGTTGTCGTTCCTGCCACTGCCTCGCAGCTTGATTATTAAAGACGCTTTTTCCCCAAACTTACCTGCCTGATGTCCTGCTCGCTTCATCCCCGGGGTCGTTTTACCATGCCGAGACGTGCCAAACATGACAGAACTACTATCATTTGTATTTTGGTAGAATGTTCCTGCACTTTCTAGAGCCTTCAAATGACCATGAATTACGTGCTTCTTCTTTCTAAGGTACCCGACATTAAAAATATTCATTCATTCATTCATTTTCTATGCCGCTTATCCTCATTAGGGTCACGGGGATGCTGGAGCCTATCCCAGCAGACTTTGGGCGAGAGGCGGGGTACACCCTGGGCTGGTCACCAGACAATCACAGGGCACATATAGACAAACAAACATTCACACTCACATTCATACCTATGGACAATTTAGAGCGGCCAATGAAGCTAACATGCATGTTTTTGGAATGTGGGGGGAAAGCGGAGTACCCGGAGAAAACCCACACATGCACGGGGAGAACATGCAAACTCCACACAGAGATGCCCAACGGAGATTTGAACCAAGGTCTTCCAGATCTCCTGACCTTGTGGCCAATGTGCTAACCACTCAGCCACCGTGCGGCCCCACATTAATATATATTGTTTGTAATTTTGTTGTCCATTGTCTGAAGTGAATGCTACATTCCCAAAGATTACTTCTCTTGTGATGAACTAGCTCTTGCTGTTATGCCTCCTTTCTGGAAGTGCAGTCATCTTGGCAAAATCGCTCAAATAAACTAACATGGCGGCGTTCAAGACAGAGAAGGTTCACAGCAATTCTAGCCAGTATAGTTTGAGTAGGAAGAAATATTTGGAGATTGAATACAGAACTTGGATGGAGAACATGAAAGAACATGGATGACGGGCTCTGAGAAGCACCTTCGGGTGCCCAGAGTCAGGACTAAACGTTTCAGTTTTATGCTGCCAACATCTGGAACAGTCTACCTGAAGATGTGCAACAATCCTCACCGTTGGCAATGTTCAAATTCAGGCTGAAGCTGTTCTTTCTTTTTCTAATGGCATCCATCCATTTGCTACTCCGCTTATTCTGATTGGGCTCGCTGAATAATTTATGATTTTTGACCCTATGTTTCTGTACAGCACTTGGAATTATCGTGTGCATGAATTGTGCTCTGCAAATGAACTTGCTTTGCCTCGTCGCCTTAAGACATGGACACCCAGTTTGGTCATATTCACTCTGGAGTTGCTTATCCTTCAATGATTCTAAACGAGTGCAATGGACTTTTTTATATCCTGTTTTATTGTTTAACTGGCTGTACTTCGAGGATCAATTTTTGTCGACATCGCCACCGTTGCTGCCGCCTTAAAGTAAAACAATGTCTGTCAAAACATCTTTTATGTGTACAGTGCTTTGACTGCTGATTGCATGAGCAAGACAAGGGGAGGTTGTGCGCTTGTTGCGTTCGGGCAGACATCAGAGAGAGACGTCGTTGTTCCCCGTTGCAACTACGAACACACCCAAAAAAGACCTTCACAAGAAAATGCAGTTTCATTCTGCAAGGACAGATGAACTTGTCTTTTCTGCGAGCAGCGCAGGCGTACTTACTTGCCTGATATGCGATTGGCAAACCTTTTTCATACCAAGCTAGTTTCTCAAATGCTGTAATTCATTTCCAAGTAGGCCGACGTGTTAAGGTATCATCCCTGCAGTGCAGCCCGGTGTATGTTAGTTGTTGGAACCGGTAAAATCAGGAACTGCAAAGCTTGTGTAAACTGTTTTGTGGCTCCAGACAATTTGTCTACAGTGGAAGAGGGGCCAAAATGGCTCTTTTCACAAAAAAGGTTGCCCTTCTTGGGCTAGTGTGGCATGAAGGAACCATTTAAGTTTGAGGGTTCTTTACCGAATCTGTAATCACAGGTTCTCTAGGTGTCTAGCGCGATTTCAACAACACATCTCAATTAGCTCAACTCAAACGTGTTTCCGACATGCAAGTTTTCGTGTGACAAGTGACTCGAGCACCCGATTCACTTCCAAGAGTATTCGTTACAAGAGCAATACAAATCCATTATAGTTGTGAATGCTCATTATTATTGCACTACTCTTTCACAGTAGCTGCGGTCAAGCAGGAACAAGATGCAAAGGTATGCATGGTAACATGTAACATTCATTCATTCATTTTCTATGCCGCTTATCCTCATTAGGGTCGCGGGGATGCTGGAGCCTATCCCAGCTGACATCGGGCGGGAGGCGGGTACACCCTGGACTGGTTGCCAGTCAATTGCAGGGCACATATAGACAAACAAACATTCACACTCTAATGGACAATTTAGAGCGGCCAATGAAGCTAACATGCATGTTTTTGGAATGTGGGAGGAAACCGGAGTACCCGGAGAAAACCCACACACGCACGGGGAGAAGTAAGATTTAACAATGCTGTCTAATTGTTCTTCAGTATCTGATTTCATTAAGTGACAAACTAAAGCTGTGCGTTGGTATTTAGTTGATTTCTTTCAATATATTTTATGCACTTTTTATACTCACTGTCATTTCATATTAGTGGATTAATTCCCATAAAAAGGGGGATTATGTGAACATGAATGAAAAATGAAATGTGCACGTGTGTTTATGCATGCGCTCTGTGTCACACTCTGCCAGCCTCAATTATCACGGCTCATAATTGGTGAGTGAGATTAATTTCGGTGTAAATAAAAATAAAGAGGGTGACAAAGAGAGGTCAAAGAAGAAGGGGAATGCAAATTGCAGGGGCAAATCACTCTGCTGCGTGTCTAGATCACACAAACAAACACACACTAACTGCAAGCATTATTCATTTAGAAAGCGGTGTTGTTTACAGCGAGGACAGGTATGCTTTTTTTCCTCTGTGTGATGCAGCAGCATAAGAGAAACAGATGAAAACAAATGGCGTAGATAAAGTGATTTGTTTCCATGTGCATGCTTACGTAGAGCTGCACGTAATTTGGGTAGATTGACAAAGGTTATCAGGAGTCATGGTCCCGGTGGGATTGGAACCCTTTTTTGGTAACTTCTGTTCAGTAATTGGGCGTGCAGGCACTCACTGTCAAAATTGCCACATTCAAACACGCAGCATCCTTTCGACAGACACACATGTTGACACGAAGGGGTGGTACCATCGCACACAAGTCCTATCGTGTCTTATTTTTAGCTGTTCTCCGTTCTGACCTACATCACTGCATGAATAAAGCATCCGAGATGAGGAAAGTGAGCAAGGGGGGAAGGGAAGACACAGAAACACACACACCCTGGTATATCCGAAAAAACGACTCCCAGCGTGAAATGACAGCAGACTTCGCCCACGAGAGAAGACAAAGGGTGACAAGACACCAACACACATAATACAGTACAGCAGCTTGCAATTGAACCTTTCCAGACGCCTCGTCAGTTTTGAAAGAGTATGGAAACGTTTAGTTTTTATTATTATTATTGAGGCCATGTTCATGTTTGCAGCTCTCCTCATCCTACTTTAGTGATATGGACTTCAAAATTGAACAGCTTCCAGCAGAGTACCATGAACAAACCAGCTGACCCTGGTACTGTACAGCATCTCCATTTGTCCATGTTTTCATGGGAGCGAGGCTTCCCAGGACAACATGAATGCACAACCCATCTTTGTCCGGTTAATCGGTTCTATTCTGACGGCTGCTTTGACACAAAAGGTCAACCTCAGAGCATTTCTGGGTTATTTCTCTGTTTTTGTTTTCAATATCCAGAAAACAGTGAATGTGACACTGAATCAAAATCAGAAGTATTGTGATTTATTGTGATCCATCCATCCATCCATCCATTTTCCACCGCTTATCCGGGTCCGGGTCGCGGGGGCAGCAGCTTCAGTAGGGAAGTCCAGACTTCCCGGTCCCCAGCGACCTCTTCCAGCTCCATCGGGAGGACACCAAGGCGTTCCCAGGCCAGCTGTGAGACATAGTCCCTCCAGCGTGTCCTAGGTCTTCCCGGGGGCCTTCTGCCGACTGGGCATGCCCGAAACACCTCACCAGGGAGGCGCCCGGGAGGCATCCGGACTAGATGCCCGAGCCACCTCAACTGGCTCCTCTCGATGTGAAGGAGCAGCGGCTCTACTCTGAGCTCCTCCCGGATGGCCGAGCTCCTCACCCTATCTCTTAGGGTGAGTCCAGCCACCCTACGAAGGAAACTCATTTCCGCCGCTTGTATCCGCTATCTCATTCTTTCGGTCATGACCCATAACTCATGACCATAGGTGAGGGTGGGAACGTAGATGGATCGGTAAACAGAGAGCTTTGCCTTCCGGCTCAGCTCTCCCTTCACCACGACTGTCCGGTACAGCGACCGCATTACTGCAGATGCTGCACCGATCCGTCTGTCGATCTCACGCTCCAACCTTCCCTCACTCGTGAACAAGAACCCGAGATACTTGAACTCCTCCACCTGAGGCAAGACCTCACTCCCAACCCGGAGGGTACAGTCCACCCGTTTCCGACTGAGAATTTATTGTGATTATTTAGTCAAGTGCAATATCTGTTGACAGAGTGAGAGTCCATTTTATGTTTGTTGTATTTTTATGTCCGTTTTATTTTTTATTTTTTATTGCGTGTTTGTTTGCAAATTTTTTTTTTTTTTAAAGCTCGACATTTCAACCACAACGGTAAATAGCAGCAGAGAAACAGTGAAGACATTGAGAAATGTGTTTTTGGTACAATGTACTTGCATTACTATAATGTATTGTTATCATTACATTAATGAAAACATGGTTTTAAAACAATGTTGACAATAATATTGTTTATGGGCATAATTGTGGCACCGTTATCAAAGCAGCAAAATGTCTTATTGTGACAGGCCTACGCATATCGCTGTAATGTCAATGATCAAAGTATTTTTGGAATCTAAGACTAAATGTAACTTGAACTCAATGTGCAATGTATACTACATATAGTACTCCGTTCTGCTGCAGCCTTTCAGACAATGGTTCAGTTCCCATCTAGGCCATTTCTAAGCGCCTATAAAGGGTGTAAAAACAAAACAAGTAAATTGTACGATTGAATTCGAATTCTCACACCCTCGCAGTATTTGGTCTACTGCAGGTCTACTTTGGCCTGTGCCTTCCCCTTTAGCTGTGCCTGTGGGGGGTCTCAGGCTCCCTGGTCTGCAATCCCCCTAATTTGCAGACTGAGTTCCTTTTACCTTCGCCAAAGTTTCATTAGTGAAAAAAAAGACTACTATAGCAGAATATTAGATTAGTTAAACGTCTGCCAATTTGTGGGTCTATCCGAATAAGTGCCAAAGCTGTTGGCAAAGGGCAGATACTTCCATTACAGGCAATTCCAACAAAACATTTCCACAAAGTAGTACTTAAATAAAAAAAATGCCCGAGTCAGACAGGTAGAGTTTGAAAAACTGCCGGCATGGTTGCTTGTACACAATAACCTAACCATGAGGGGTGCAATGTTTTTTACTTTTGTCAAAAGCACCACTACTACTAACACCTTTCATCTGTGTTCCTCTTGTTGGTTGTCTAACACCTCTTGATATCTCTGCTCTTTGTTCTCAGATATTGACGAGTGTGCCACCCAGATGCATTACTGCCAGTCCAACACGGTGTGTGTCAACCTGCCTGGCCGCCATCGCTGTGACTGTTTGCCAGGCTTCACCCGAGTGGATGAATTTTCCTGCACTGGTACGTAATCATTTCCTGTTTCGCTCGGCATGCACCGTGCAAGTCACAATGCAGCATCATTTTGAATGATGATTCCACTTTCTAGTGTCGGCTCTCTTTGGTTGTGCAATGTACAGGAAGGAAACATGGAAGTCCACGAGTATGTTATGCTTGTTGGCATGATTACATGATGTTTAGTATGTATCCAGATGGTTGATATCTTTGACAACAAGCACTCTTGCTTTTCCTGGACCTCCATTTATCCTGATATATATTTTGCCATTGGTACTCCAAGTACTTTGTATCTTTCCCTGTTCCCTCTAGTCTAGTGCTTTCTTGGCGATATCAGCGTTGTGTTTTGTCAGATGCTCATTTAGGTAGACGTTTGGGCCTTTCAGAGGTCATTTGTGATATTGTGTGTGTGTGTCATTGCTGCACACTGAAATCGCTGGTTAAAGTGGTTCAGTTGATACGTTGAGTGCAATTTACGTGATTGCAAGAGTGAGAGTGGCCCATATTAGGATAAGATTTGATCTCTTCTCCGGGGTTGCTAATAATTTAGTCAGACCTATGTTAACTACCGATATTGGCTTTCAAATTTGATATCAGTTCAAAGTGGTATAGTTTTTTCTGCTATGAATGATATTGGTGCGCAAGTGATACCTTGCCCCACACAGCAACAGGCTTGCTAGCTCAATATGTCCATGCTGTGAAATTATTGCCAAGTTTTCTCCTTGGATTGTAAATATGCAATTTGCCATGAAAGTGCCGGTTATGCAATGGGGAAGTACGCGGCATATGCTTACATGTGGCTGATTGATTGGCGCTGATTTGCTGAATTTTGGGGATCCATGAACAGCTAGTCCTTTCATATGAAACTGATCTTATCTACCAATTTTTACATATAATGTCCATAAAAGCCCATTTTGATATGAATTCAGCCTCATTAGCTTTAATAAACAATTGAAATTGACGTATGTGCTATACAGACAACCTACAGTATACTTATGCAAGATGGTGGCACGTACACACAGCGAAGCCCAGATTTTTGTAGTTATTATTTTGTTTGGTTCTGGTTTAATATTTTACACTAGACAAGGGCTTTTGGATATTATTTTGCAGTGCCAGTGTTTTTATCGCTGATCCTCGAGTTCGAGGCCGGCAAGACCAAAGGACTGTGCATGTGTGCAAACTGTTTTCTGTGTCACCAAGTAAATAAACATTGTGTTGTTGCACTGCTACTATGTTTATCTGAGTGCTTTATCTTATTTCAGGTGGAAAAAGCCAAAGAGCCATTATAGGTGCGCTTAAAAAAATATATATATATATATATATATATATATATATATATATATACACACACACAGTATATTTGGCTTGTAGAATCTAACAAAACAGATGTGCTGAACAATGTCCGTTACTTGTACGAAACCCACCATCAAGCATCTGTGTTGTTTTCTACTGGGACTGCCTTTTTGGAGTGACTAATCACATACTCAGCCACGCTGGAGATCAGGGACAAGAATGACACAGAGGCAGTGCTTTTCAGAAAACATTTAGATTTGGTCATCAACAATTGAAATCAGTAGGTATTTTAAAGGTGACTATTTGGAACTGCACGCAACTGTACAATAGCAATAATGTTGAAGTGCATTTAGCACACACGTGTCGCACGGCGCACTCACAATCAAAAAGCTACCAAGCGAGCAGCAAGCACGCGGGAGTCATGAAATACTTTGATTGACGTTACTATGTGTCATTTGCCATTTGTAATTATTTGTGCATAATTTTCTTAATGGCAAAGGTTTTTTTGGCTTGTGGTAACATTTTTGGGTGCCTGGAACTAAATAATTGGATTTACATTATTTTCTATAGGAACATTTGCTTTGGTTAGAGTTTGCTTTGGTTTGTGTCGGTCCTTCTGGAACAGATTCATGCTGGATACATTTCCATGTGTAAGCATCATTTACCCTTGCAAAAAAGTTATTTTCTGCTGTAGCTGGAACAAATCGACAGATCACTTTCAAAGAGGAAAAAATCAGGTAAAAAGTCCAATAGTCATTCACAATAACTCTGCCATAAACGGTATCAAATACAATTATATACACCAGGTACGTTTTTTTTACACGGGCAAGGTCTGCAATGGTTCTGATGTTGTGTAGCTAGATGGTGGTGCCTGCTGGGAGTACCATCGTATTATGGCTTTGCGACTGTGTTACTGGTTATCTGAAATGAAAGCCTGCACTGAATTGAACGGAACTGCGTTTGACAGATAGATCTGTTAAGAGCTGAGCAAGGCTAACCAAGTCAAGAAACCTTGGTGGCATGGTAATCTACAAATACCAGGGCTGTCAAAACTACCACAAACATGGCAGAAATATCATTAAACAAAACAAAAGTGGAAAAAGACCCCATGACGTACAGTATAATGCACTGATAACAGCTTTCTCTCCGTGATTGTCAAGCACTTCCTTTGTGGAGTGCAGCAAACAACTTTACTTGCACTGTAGCTTCAGTTCAGAAAACCTTATTTTGTAAGTGGTTACCTCTTTGTTTATCTTGCCGATGGTGTACTTTAATTAGCGTGGAGTTGGCAGGCACGTACGGGCGAGGATCCATGTACAATCGGTCTCTTTTACAGCTTGTCCAGAGTTGACTCAGAGCAGAACAAAAACACTCAACATGCTGGAATAGGTAAATCTTTTCACTTCTGCTGCATGAGAGTAAAAGGGAGTAGTAGTGCCCATAGTGCCCGGTGGCGGCAGCACACAAGCTCCTCTAATTGGCACATTAGACATCATTTTTTATACTGTTTGTGTAGATTTAGAAACATTGTAATGATCAAATGTGCAGGTCACTGACAGTGTAGTGCAGGGGTCGGCAACCTTTATTATCACGAGAACCATTTTGCCCCCTCGCCTTCGAAAACATCAAATGTGTGGAGCCGCAAAACATTTACAATTTGTAGTCTTTCCTATTTTGACCTGTTACACGAGAATACAACAAACATAAGTGCAGCGTGCATGTTTAACAGATGCAACTAGTAGGGTTGTGGTTGGTTAAATTGCTCAACACCTCAACACATGTGCAGCACAGTGATTGACTTTTAGCTCGCTGGCTAACACTGCCTAACTTAACCATCAATCAGTGTGCATGGCTGGCTGCAAGGGTGACTACTGTTACACGTGTAGGTCTACTCTGAAATAAATTACTACTTTTTAGAAAATGGCTGAGTGTTCTGAAAATGTCTTTCACCTTTTTTGTCATTTCTCGCCACATATCAAGGTATCAGGTATGCAAGCATTGTTGGCAGAGAAGACAAAGGAAGCAGAATTAAAAACTCTATTTTCTTCTGAAATGTTTAATTTTGGGGGGATATATTAAGGGTTCGCATACCGCAAGGGGAAAAGACATTTCTGTCATGTCTCAAAGAACGCATGCAGGCAGGCACTCACAGTTTTATGGTAAGTCGGATATTTGAACTCTTAAAAGAATCCACACTTTCCCCAGTTGGGGCAAGGAATCTAAAGATCCGCATACGGTTCCAGAGCCACTGGTCCTTGATGTAGTGGTACTCACCACTGACTTTTGTGTAGCCAGCAATGTGTTGTTTACAGCTCATTGACTGTAAATTTGTGAGTTTGAATGGTTTTGTCTACATGTGTCCTGTGATTGACTGTCAACCAACAGAGTAATCTTTTTGGCCCAAGTCAGCTGGGATAAGCTCCAGGTTCCTCATGACCCTGAGCAGTACACAGGAAGTGGTAGAGAATGGATGGATGGATGACTAGACAGATGCATCGTCGAGTGCATTAGAAAAACTGACTAATTGATACCAGGAATGATTTGGTCTCCACTAAGTGTACAGAAAACCGTTTCATTACTCAGTTATTGAATACATTTTACGATGGTGACCTAATGTGTCTCCAGGTCTGGAATCAAATATATGAAAACTTTCTCCATATCTGCTGAATAAACAGGGGAGTCCAAATGTAAAGTTGAGGTACACTCAAAACTACCTTATTTTTATAATCAACACATTCAAAAATATAATTGTAAAATTTTAAGTCGATAAGAAATAGTGGCAAATAAAACCTCACAAAACATTGTCAGTGATAATTGTGATGATGATGATGCTGGAGCCTAACCCAGCTTGCTTGGGGCAAACGGCGGGGTACACTTTGGACCAGTCAAGAGTCAATCGCAGGGCACATGTAGACAAACACTAAACATTTACATTGAAGTTCATTCATTCATTCATTTTCTATGCCGCTTATCCTCATTAGGGTCACGGGGATGCTGGAGCCTATCCCAGCTGACTTTGGGCGAGAGACGGGGTACACCCTGGACTGGTCGCCAGTCAATCGCAGGGCACATATAGACAAACACTAAACACTTACATTGAAGTTCATTCATTCATTCATTTTCTATACCGCTTATCCTCATTAGGGTCACAGGGATGCTGGAGCCTATCCCAGTAGACTTTGGGCGAGAGACGGGGTACACCCTGGACTGGTCGCCAGTCAATCGCAGGGCACATATAGACAAACACTAAACACTTACATTGAAGTTCAATCATTTGATATTTTTATACTGGTTAAAAATAGCCATGTGAGAAACTCATAGTAAAAGAAAATCATGGCGACATCAAAGCATTTCATCCAAGAAATTTGGTTGGCACCCTCATTTAAACCATGCAAACTTTTTGACCCTGCCTCTGAAAAGAATAGAGAATTGTGATAAAAAGCGGCATCGGAATTGGAATCGCAACCAAAATTGTTCAAATTCAAACAATACCCAAACTTAAAGATAAGCATCTTCCATCATAGAGTACCATGCTAATGCAAGCAGTAGTGCAGCCCGAGGCAGTTTAATACTTAAGGTGTTCATATTAATATTTGTAATTTTCTGAGTCTGTTCAAAATCCAACCTATTGTATATTCTTCATTTCCGTCTACATAGACGGTGGGAATTGAGGTTAATTAGTTCAGTGCAGAGATGAACCTGGGGTGCACGCTGTTGGTAAAAAGGTTCAGAACGCACTACACGGGAGCTCGTCTGGGATCAGTTCTCACTAAGATAGGCTGAGAAGATGGTGTAAAGAGACAAATTTAGACCCAATTCATGCTCTTGTATTGCTTAATGTTCCTGCTGACACCGACCAGTCAGACATTGAAGAGACTAAAAAAATTGTGAAAGTCTGGGACGAGTAACAGTGAGAGATATTCAGAGTGATACTCAGACAGACAACCTTCTAGTGCTAGTGGGAAGACCTAGCCGGCTTGCATTGCCCTTCACCTGCAGCCACTCACTGGAGGTCCGGCATAGAAAGTTGTTCTCTTTACTGCCTGATGATTTTCTAGATAAACTTTTGATAGAAGAAGGAAGGACAGCTGATTATGTCCAATTTTTGCACAGCAGAGTCTATTATCCGTGCTGTGTGAGATGTATTAGGTAGGACTATGAGAACTACCAATAAAAAATTGCATTGTGTCATCTGAGAATATTTTTTGGGAATACTCCCACTCCAGATGGTGAGAAAAGCCTGGATCAGTGGGTGGAAAAGGCACCCTTAATGATTGAAGAGTGAGACTGCTCTGACCGAGAAAAACGGAAGAGATTTGCAGAGAGCCTAAAAGGACCAGTTTTGGAACTCATCCAAGCTGTACGTCTTCACAATCCTGACGTTAGCCCTGATAGCTATGTCAAAGCCTTAGAAAGTGCCTTTGGTACCCCTGTGTCAGGTAAAGACTTGTATTTTGCCTTTAGTAGTCTGCATCAACAGCCAGGGGAAAAACTTTCAGAATTTTTAAGAGGATTGGAACACTCGTTGACTAAAGTAGTGCAACGAGGGGGTCTCCCTAATCATGGGGTCAAGTATACCAGACTCAATAAGCTCATTAGAGGTGCTTCTTAATCAGACATGATGCTATTACAGTCAAGCTGAGAGAAAGGAAAGAGAGACCACCTACCTTTTTAGACCTGTTGAGTGAGATTTGTAAAGAAGAGCAATATGTGCAATGTAGACTGAATACCATAGTGAGACGAGTAAAAATTTGGGAAGAGTCAACAACCAAAACTACGGAAGTTCAAGATTTAAAAGCAGAACTCAACTCAAGAAGCTTGTTGCAAAGTTCTTTAAGGGAAAAACATCAAGATGTCAGTTTGAACACAAAACTAAACCGACCTGCAAAGCTACTGATACTGGAAGGAAACAAGAGGTTCAGATGCTAAAGCAACAAGTGCACCAGTTGACAGTGATGTCTGTATCACACAGTTCTTTGGTAAAAGATCAGAGGCCTAAGATCAATCCTCAAATGAATCCCAAGTTTTCTAAAGACTCTAAAAGCAAGTTTTCTACAAATGTGAAGCAGATGGGCATATCGTCACTCAGATGCAGATACCCTGAGAACAGTGCCAGAGTAATTCAGAAATGATTGAGTACTTTGCGCGGAGTTATGGTAAGGGTAATAGTTTATTTTATTTACATGCATGTAAATGACAATGGAATCACAAACATAACAAAGATAGCATTGACAGTCAACAGACAGAAAATTGACAGTCCAAGGAATGAAGTAATATGGCCTTGGAAGTACACAATATTTCACGACTGTTCATCCTTGTATTTTGTAAACATCAACTATTTGTAATGTTTCTTGAAGCCACTCATTGTAGAGCAGTGGTTCACAAACTTTTTTTGCCTTGACCCCCTTTTGGAGATACATTTTTTTTTAGCTTCCCCCAAACATTCCCCCCTGCCCTTAGGGGGATGCGTCCCCCAGTTTGAAAACCACTGTTTTAGTTTTTTTACTTAATCCATTCCATAGTTTGATTCCACTTACCGAAGTACTAAACGTTTTTAGTGTCATTCTTGCAAATATGTGTTCTAAGTTTAGTTTATTCCTAAAATCATATTTCTCTTCTCTTGTTGAGGAGAATTGTATGAAATTCTTTGACAACTGGTTGTTTGGTTTATGCATCATTTTAGCGGTTTGAAGGTCTACAAGATCAGCAAATTTTAATAATTGTGATTTGTTATAACAGTGGATTTGTGTGTTCTCTATATGGCGATTATTACGAATGATTCCAGTTGATCTTTTTTGCAATACATCAAGCGAGTCTCCACACAATAAGTTAGATATGGTGTTTGGAGTAATTTTTGGACACATTTTATTTTATTCAGTATTGAAGTATTTATTGCTACATTATGTTGTATGTTTTTGATGTGAGGTTTCCAACTTATTCTGTCATCAATTATGACGCCCAAAAACTTATGTTCATTCATCCTTTCAATTTCCTCCCCGTCAATTTGTATTTCCTCACAAGCATCTCTTCTGCTATAGCATCATTTTCCTTTTACTTACATTCAAGGATAATCTGTTTTTGTCAAACCATCTTTTTAGAGTAATCATTTCATCTGAAACTTTTCTTATTAGTTCTTGTGTGTTTTCTCCAGAGCAAAAAGCGGTGGTATCATCTGCAAATAGTACTAGCTTTAGGTGTTTTGTCACTTTGCAGATGTCGTTAATGTCTAGGTTAAATCATTTTGGTCCCAAAATTGACCCTTGTGGTGCGCCACATAATATCTCTAAATTTGTAGATGTATATTCTCCTAGCTTCACATATTGTTTCCTGTTTGCAAGGTAGCTTTTAACCAAGTTCAGAACTAACCCTCTGATTCCATACCTTTCCAATTTTGTAGTTAGGATGTTGTGATTGATTGTATCAAAAGCTTTCGTTAAATCCATGAATACTGAGGCTGCACGCTTTCTATGATCTATAGCGTTCGTAATTTCCTCTGCTAATTTCAATCAGTGCCATAAAAGTGGAAATATTAGCTCTTTATTCATATTGGCTGTCCGCCAGGATGTCATTCTTATTGAGGAATTTGTCCAACCTATGCTTGAATAACTTCCATGATTTTGGAAAATTGAGGTAATAATGAAATTGGTCGGTAGTTTGTGCAATTGTGTTTACCTCCATTTTTTAAGATTGGAACTACTTTAGCTGTCTTCATTTTGTCTGGGAATTTGCCTATCTGGAGTGGTAAATTGCTGATGTGCTTTAGCGGTTCTGCGATCTCATTGATAACCATTTTTATCGTATTCATTCCAATTCCATTCCAATCAGTTGATGTTTTTGCTTTACATTTATGTATAATGTCAATGATTCACTCTTTGCTCACATCAAGCCCAAGATCACTAGACTCAACGACTACAGACCGGTGGCACTGACATTTGTGGTCATGAAGTCATTTGAGCGCCTGGTTCTGCCTCATCTCAAGTCCTTTACCTCCCCGCTCCTGGACCCTCTGCAGTTCGCCTACAGAGCCAACCGGTCTGTAGATGACGCCATCAACTTGGCCCTCCACTACATCCTGCAGCATCTAGACTCCCCAGGAACCTACGCCAGGATCCTGTTTGTGGACTTCAGCTCTGCAATCAACACCATCCTCCCACCTCTGCTCCAGGACAAGCTCACCCAGCTCAACGTGCCTGACTCCACCTGCAGGTGGATCACTGACTTCCTGACGGACCGGAAGCAGCGCGTGCGGCTGGGGAAGAATGTCTCGGACACTCGGACTATCAGCACGGGATCCCCACAGGGCTGTGTACTTTCCCCCCTGCTCTTCTCCCTGTACACCAACAGCTGCACCTCCGGCCACGACTCGGTGAAACTGATTAAGTTTGCGGATGACACCACCCTCATCGGGCTCATCTCAGACGGTGATGAGTCTGCTTACAGGAAGGAGGTGGACCGGTTGGTGTCGTGGTGCAGCTGCAACAACCTGGAGCTCAATGCTCAGAAGACAGTGGAGATGATCGTGGACTTCAGGAAAGTCAAAGCCCCCCTGCCCCCCCTCGTCTTGACAGACTCTCCCATCACAACTGTGGACTCCTTCCGCTTCCTGGGCACTAACATCACCCACGACCTCAAGTGGGAGCAGACCATCAGCTCCATCATCAAGAAGGCTCAGCAGAGGATGTACTTCCTGAGGCAGCTGAGGAAAGCCAAGCTGCCTGTCCAGACGATGGTGCAATTCTACACGGCCATTATTGAGTCCATCCTCACCTCCTCCATCACAGTGTGGTTCGCCGGGGCCACTGCCAGGGACAAACACAGACTGCAGCGCATCGTGCGCTCTGCCGAGAAAGTGATCGGCTGCAGCCTTCCATCTCTCCAGGACCTGTACGTCTCCAGAACTCGGGGGCGAGCAGGCCGGATACTTGCTGACCTTTCCGACCCTTGACATGGACTATTTGAGCCACTCCCCTCTAGCAGAAGGTTACGGTCCATTCGGACCAGAACCTCTCGCCACAAGAACAGTTTCTTTCCTGCTGCTGTTGAACTCATGAACACTTTATAACATTTGCACTATGCTCACTTTATAACCAGTATTTTTGGCACCTTATAATACCTGCACTAAAAACACCCTCATGCCTTTACATATCAGTGATTTCACCCTTTTACTCAGGTTCTATGTTTAGTTAGTTCTATGTTTATTTCATGCTCTATGTTTATTTAGAATTCTACGTTGCACTAAGTCGCCAAAGAAAGTTTCTAGTTCGTGAATTGTTCACTTACAATGGCAATGAAGTTTTTCTGATTCTGATCAGCGAGAAACATGGAGTTACGGTTTCTGTCTATAGTCTCCTTCTCTTCCTCCACTGACCAGGATTTTGGGATCTCCTCTTCCATATTTCGTCCAATACTTACAAAGTAGTTATTAAACTTCTCAGCTACGTCCCTCATGTCATCATTATTAACATTTCCAACTGTGAAGTATTGAGGGTAGTCTGCTTTCTTAGTGCCTTTTCTAATAATACTGTTCAGAAAGCCCCAAGTAGCTCTAATGTTGTTTTTATTCCTATCTAGTATTTGTTTATAATATTATTTCTTGCACGTTCACAAAATAGTTGTTAATTTGTTTTTATATGTTTATATGTTTTTTTCTGCAACTTTTGTTTGTTGAATTATACATTTCTTATATAATGTATTTTTCTTCTTACAGGCATTTTGCAGACCTTTTGTCATCCATGGCTGATTATTCTTCTTTTGCTTGTTAGACATTTCTCTCAATGGACAGTGCTTATCGTACAGCTTCATATAAGTCATTAGAGAGGGTTCATATGCTTCATTCACATTGCTTCCGCTGTACACACACTCCCATTTTTGTTCGTCTAAATCTTTTTTTAAAGCATTGATGCTGTCCTCTGTGTGTAGTCTTTTGCAGCTTCTTTTGTCTTCCATCTTTGTTTTTTTGTAGTTTTTGTTGTAAATTATAAACACTGGAAGATGATCACTGATGTCATTGATTAGAAGGCCACTAGTTGTGTTGTTATCAAAGTCATTAGTGAATATGTATCAATTAATGTGGCACTGTGCTCTGTTATTCTGCTTGGTCTTGGGATTTTTGGACATAAACTCAGGATGTACATTGTATCAATAAAGTCATCTATTCTACGTTGCTTGTTTGGATTGAGAAGATCAATGTTGAAGTCTCCACAAACAAAGATGATTTTTTAGTTGATGTTTGAGAAGGTTGCCTTAATCCAGTCCTCAAATACTGTATTGCTATACATGATTTAGGTGTTCCTTGCAGACAACTTATTAGAATGTTTTTGACTCTCTCTGTACAGATTTCAATTGTACTGCATTCTAAAATATTGTCAACAGAAAATGACATGCTCTTTACCTTTTTGTAGTTCAAATGTTTGTCCACACACACAACCACTCCTCCTCCACTTTTGTTGTTTCTGTTGATCCAGTTCATTTCATAACCTTCCAGTTCAAGGCCCATACCCTTGTCGGTATCGATCCACGTTTCTGAGATTGCATTTACTTTGAAGGGCTCTTTGAATTGATCCAAGTATTGCTTGATGTTAAGATTTATGTTGACATGCTTCTGCTGTTTATGTGGATAGTAGACAATTTATTACCTGTGTTTAGATTATTTTGTATTGATCCTCTGTGTAGTAGTGGCAGTCATTTTTGAAGTCAAAAAAAGGTTTGTGTCCGGGTCCATGTCTTTTTCCAGATCCAGATGTTTGTGGTCTGTAAGACTAAAGGTGTCCAGTTGAAGATCTTCTTGTCCAACGAGCTGTAGTATTGTGTTATGAGTGTTGTTGAGCTCCTGCCTCGTTCTTTTTCTTTTTTTTTAATTTGGCATTGTTGTTTGGCTGTTGCTAAGCAATGCAGTGTAGCGGTTAGCCTATTAACTTGACTTACAACTGCCGTCTGGGCTTCAATTTTGTTTTTTCAACAATTCTGTACATCTGAACAGGAATGGTTCGGTTTACCCTTTACAGCCTAGAGGCTGATTCCACCGGGGGGTGAATACTATGCTATTTGCAAAGTTGAGCAGCAACAGCAGATGAATAAGAGTATCCTCATGGTGGAGGCTGATGAAAATACCAACCTCCCTGCTGGTGTTTTGGTCCCACCTGTGGTGCTGCCACCCACTGCCATAAATACCAATGGCTTCCCACTTCTGTTGGCAAATGAATCTCAGAAGGAGACTGCTCTCCCAATAGGATCAGTGTTGCCCTAGACACTTTCACTGAGCTGAATAACTCGGCCCAGACCACACCTATTGACCCTGAACTTTTTAACTTTGGGGAATCACCCATTCCACAGGCTTGGAAGAATGCTAAAGGGGTAACCCACAACATAAAGCTCAGAGACTCTAAAACATTCAGAGAGAGATCTCATAGAATTGCTCCTGCTGACATTGAATATGTCCGGTGCCTTCTGCAGGAACTCATGGCTGCCGGGATAATTAAAGAGTCGCAAAGGCCGTATCCCTCGCCGATTGTTGTAGGGAGGAAAAATAACTGTAAGGTCAGAATATGCATTTACTATCATTTACTGAACTCCAGAACTATCCCTGACCAATACACTTTGCTTCGCATAGATGATGCACTAGATTGCCTACTGGTAGCAAATGGTTTTCTGTGCTTCATTTGAGAAGTGGCTATTACCAGGTCTGAGGAGGACAAGGAAAAGGCGGCCTTCATTTGTCCCCTTGGCTTTTTGCAGTTCGAGAGAATGCCCGAGCCCATTACTCGTGCTCCTGCAACCCTTCAGCGGTTGTTGGAGAAAGACGTTGGGGACATGAATTTGATTCAAGTCGTTGTGTACTCGGATGACCTAATTCTGTTTGGAAGGACACTAGAGGAGCATGAGCAACGTCTCCTCAAAGTTTTGGATCGTCTGGATGAATGTGGGCTTACGGTCTCCATTGGCAAGTGTCAACTCTGGCAACCTCAAGTTAAGTTCTCTGGTATCACAGAGGACCATGTGAAAGTCAGTGTAGTAACTCAGTGGAAAAAACATACTGACTTCAAATCCCTCAGGCCTTCTTAAGATTCTACGGATATTATCGGCGGTTCATTCAAAATTACCCCACCATTGTTCGTCCTCTTACAGACCTAACCAAGGGATATGCACCTCTTAGAGACAACAGAGCTACTTTAAGGTCACTGAGCCTTTTGCACAAAGACGCGCAGAGACGTCCGATTGTGACATCGCCTTTCAGTCTATTATACACAAGCTCACTCACGCCCCTGTACTGGCAATTGCAGATCCAAAAAGACCCTACATACGGCATGTAGACGCAAGCTTGAATGGCCTAGGGGCTGTGCTGAATCAAGAGTATCCCAAAGGAATTCGCCCTGTTACTTTTGTCAGTCGAAAATTAAGTCAGTCAGAATGAAACTATCCTAACCACCAATTTGAATTTCTGGCTTTGAATTGGATAATAGGCGATAAATTCCACGACTACCTGTACACCGCTAAATTCACAGTGAGGACTGATAATAATCCCCTTACTTATGTCCTGACAGCTGCCAGGCTGAACGCTACAGGTGGTTGGCAGCCCTATCCACCTATGATTTTAGCATTCAGTATAAGCACGGTCGTGAAAACACAGATGCTGAATTGCTTTCTAGAAGTCACCAGGAGCCAGAGGAAGAGTGTCCCTGCTTTTGGGATACAGGGTGTGTGCCACAGGTAGTTTCAATAAGAGCCCCACCGGATTTGTGGATTAACTGGGTGTTTCCTCTAGTGCCATTCCCTCCGCTTATGCTTTCCTCACCTCAGATTGAGGGGGATGAGCTTGGACACCTAACCCTTAAAGAGTTTGTAGGCACAGTGTTGTAAAGTCGCTTATAAAGCCAGGTCTGATGTAGCACGGTTGCTGAGAGAAAGTTATAAACTGCAGATGAAGTGCGGACTCCTCTATCAAGCCACTAAAAGACTCTCTGGGCAAGAGGTGAGTCTGCTTGTTTTACGTGACCAATATAAAGCTATGGTTTTGAAGTCCATGCATGATGACATGGTTCATCTTGGCATTGGAAGGACGACATAACTTGTAAAAGACCGGTTTTACTGGCCTAATTGGGCCTCTGAGGTAGCAGCCTACATTCAGAGTTGTGGAAGGTGTATAGCCAGGAAGACTCCTGTTAAGAAAGCTGCTCCACTACATGAGATCACAAGCAGTGGACCATTGGACCTGGTCTGCATAGACTTTTTGTCCATCAAGCCAGATTCCAAAGGGATTGCCAATGTTTTGGTAGTGATTGATCATTACCCCGGGTATACTCAGGCATTCCCAACCAAAGACCAAAAAGCTCCAATAGTTGCTAAAAGTTTTTTGTGCACTCTTATCTGACAGCCCCCATTCACTTGGATCAGGGTCATGATTTTGAAAGCAGGACCATTAAAGGGCTCCTGACCCTGCTTGGTATTCACAAGTTCAGAACTTCACCATATCACCCAGGGGTGACCCGCAGCTTGAGAGGTTCAATCCCACTTTGCTATCCATGCTAGGTACCCTTGACTTGGCTCGCAAGCCAAAATGGTGCCAGCATATAAACCAGTTAGTACATGCTTATAAAAGTACCAGAAATGATGCTACAGGCTACTCCCCTTACTTCTTAATGTTTGGAAGGGAGGTGTGACTTCCAGTGTTTGGTATTGGCTCAAATGATGAGAATAGACTCAAACACGGCCGGTACAATGCTACGATGAAAAAAGAATTACAGACTGCCTACCAGCTTGCAACTGAAGCACTTCCAAAATTTATGAACGTAACAAACAAATGTATGATGCAAGAGAAAGAGATGAAAAACTTCATGAAGCTGTTTGTTTACTGGTGTGTAATCTTGGCATCATGGACAAACATAAACTACAAGATAAATGGAATTCATTGCCCAATGTGGTGGTAGCCAAATTTCGCCTGTTCAAAATCCAACCTATTTATATATTCTACATTTGTACCAAATTATTGGTGTTTTTTTTACGGTGTGTGGTTTATTTGCACTGCAATTGATATACTGTGGATCAAATAGATTGCAATTTTTGCTGCTGTCAACGTTCTGCTATTGTGATTGGTAGTTTAGGTGTCATGTTGTTTTTCCTATCTGGTGTTTGGCGGGTGGCGTGGACAGGGAGGAGGGCGGAAAAGAAAAAAAAGTGTGAAGAGAAGGCGACAGGTTTTTTTGGTTGGAAGAGAGGAAACCAAATACAAGATTTTTGAATCTTGTTTTTGAAGAGAATAGAGGACGTTGCTGCTGGACACTGGAAAGTGTTCTGGTTTCAGTGAGAAGGTCCGCCATTTTCTCCTGGGGAGGAGCGAGCTGGAAGTGGACTTAGAAGCATAAAGCTGAGCTCAGCACCGCAGCCAAGGAAGACAACATCTTCCCTGTGAGTCCATCATCTCGTCCGTTGTTGGGATTCGTTATCTCGTCCATCATGAGGGTCCATCATCCAGTTTGCTGTGAGAGCCCACCATCTTGTCCGCCATCAGGAAGTTTGGCGCTACTTTAGTTGGAGGGCCGCCATGGTTGGCCATTAGACTGAGTACTCACATTTTCTTTTCAGCTCTATAAAGCGAAGCGGCTATAAGTTTTTGGCCACAATGTTCCCAAACTTCGACCAGGCCTTCAAAATGGTTTATTACTTGTAAACTTGAGCTGTTTGTGTGTGCCTGCCGGTGTGTGTGTATGACTGTAGACCCACAAGAACAGTGGAACGTGAATGTGTGTTTGTAGGTTAAACTATTATTGAGTGCATTTGAGAGAAAAGACAAAGTTGATTTTTGACCCTGGTTTATTGGGGTATTGTTTTGTCACAGACACTGCCTCGTTTGGTGGCTGAGCCCGGTTGAAGTGATACATGTTTTCTTGTAATATAATTTTGGTGACTTACTGTGTTTATATTTCATTATTTTTCCTCCATATCATCTAAATGTGTGTATTCTAATCAGCCACACATTATTGGTTTGAAATAAATGTCAAACACTTTTGCAAATGATTTACATAAAGTCATGGTCTGAGAATATTTGCGATTACACTATCATCCCAAAGAAACAAAAGGAAAGAGAAAGGGGGATAAATATAGACGGTGGGTATTGAGGTTAATAAGTTCAGTACATTGATGAATCTGGGGCGCTCTCTGTTGGTAAAAAGGTTCAGAATGCGGACTATAGTGTTGAAGGCAGACTGAAGTCCACAAACAGGATCCTGGCATATGTCCCTGCAGAGTCAAGGTGTTTCAGGATGTAGTTCACTGTATCCTCAACACACCTGTCTGGCTGTTAAGCAAACTGAAGGGGGATCCAGCCCCTGAGCCTGCATTGCCTTCCAGGTGGACCAACAACGGTCATGCAGTCATTCAATCTGGTCATGGAAGGTTTTTGGGGACAATGGTGGACAATTTCAAGCAAGAAGGGTCTTCACACAGCTCCAGTGATTTGTTGAAGATCTGAGTGAAGATGGGTGTCAGCTCTTCCGCGGATTCTTTCAAGCAATAAGGTGATGCCTAAAATACCTACAGTCTGCTTTTCTTTTACTAGGACTGCACTGTATTAATATGCCATACATTTTAATAGCATGTACTGTAGCCTAATAGGCTGGTGTGTTGTGTGAAAATCAGACTCACTCATGAATGTACTGCTTTGTATGCGCGTGTATGCCCATTAGACAATTCTTTTATTCTTCATTTTATACAAATGGTGTGCACACTTGTGTTGAAAAATATGTCCTCAATATTGCAGTACTGAGCAGCTTGTTTCTCCAGAGGAATAAAATGTCATTGGACATTCTCTCTTCCCCTCTCTTTTATCATCTGCCTCACTGAAGAGGCTGTTCTTTGTGCCGACAGTGCCCTGTAAACAACAGGAAGGTACAATAATTGTGGTTCCACTTGAATTCACCTCTATGGAAGCAAGTTCATGGGAAACCGAGGAAAAAAAGTAAATGCAAGGATGTATAATATTCTACATGTTGCAAAATGCCACTTCTCTTGTAAACACATGCAGCTTCATGTACTTCACAGTACATTGTTCATAAGTTTTTCAAAACAACATTAAATCAACATTTCTAGGTAAGTTAATACAAATCAAATCCCCTCCGTAAATCACCACCTTACCGCAGTGGAGGGGTTTGAGTGCCCGAGTGATCCTAGGAGCTATGTTGTCGGGGGCTTTATGCCCCTGGTAGGGTCTCCCAAGGCAAACAGGTTCTAGGTGACGAGCCAGACTAAGAGTGATTCAGAAGACCCATATGAAGAGACCTCGCCCGGACGTGGGATACCGGGGCCTCACCCTGGAGCCAGGCCTGGGGGAGGGGCTCGCAGGCGAGCGCCTGGTGGTCAGGTCTTCACCCGTGGGACCTGGCCGGGCCTAGCCCGAATAAGCCGCACGGGAACTCCCCCCCGCAGACCCACCACCTGCAGGGGCAAGCATAAGGGTCCGGTGCTGTGTGATTTGGGCAGTGGTCGAGGGCGGGTGTCCGGGCGACCTGGGCTTCGGCGACCAAATCTGGTTCTTGGGACATGGAATGTCACTTCTCTGGTGGGGAAGGAGCCCGAGCTTGTGGAAGAGGCGGAGAGATTCCGACTAGATATAGTCGGACTCACCTCAACCCACAGTTTAGGCTCTGGAACCAAACTCCTTGAGAGGGGCTGGACCTTGTTCTTCTCTGGAGTTGCCGCTGGGGAGAGGCGGCGAGCTGGTGTGGGCTTATTGTTAGCCCCCCGGCTTGGTGCCTCTGTGTTGGAGTCATCCCCAGTAAACGAGAGGGTTACTTCCCTACGCCTTAGGGCTGGGGAAAGGGTCCTGACTGTGGTTTGTGCCTATGCGCCGAACGGCAGTTCAGAGTACCCAGCCTTCTTGGAGTCTATCAGAGGGGTGCTGGAGAGCACCCCAGCTGGTGACTCCATAGTTCTACTGGGAGACTTCAACGCCCATGTGGGCAATGACAGTGTGACTTGGAGGGGCGTGGTTGGGAGGAACGGCCTCCCTGACCTGAACCCGTGCGGTGTGTTGTTGCTGGACTTCTGTGCGAACTACAGTTTGTCCATAACGAACACCATGTTCGAACATAAGGATGCCCATAAGTGCACTTGGCACCAGGACACCCTAGGTCGCAGGTCTATGATCGACTTTGTGGTCGTATCATCAGACCTGCGTCCGTATGTTCTGGACACGCGGGTGAAGAGAGGGGCTGAGCTGTCAACTGACCACCACCTGGTGATGAGTTGGATTAGATGGCGGGGAAGGATGCCGGACAGACCTGGCAGACCCAAACGCGTAGTGAGGGTGTGCTGGGAACGTCTGGCAGAATCTCCCGTTCGTCGAGTCTTCAACTCTCATCTCCGGCAGAGCTTTGCCTGCATCTCGAGGGAGGACCGGGATATTGAGTCCGAATGGGCCGTATTCCGTGCCTCTATTGCTGAGGCAGCCAGTTGTGGTTGCGGCCGCAAGGTGGTCGGTGCCAGTCGTGGTGGCAAGCCCCGAACCCGATGGTGGACACCGGGGGTTAGGGCTGCCGTCAAGCTGAAAAAGGAGTCCTATCAAGCATGGATGGCTTGCGGGACTCCCGAAGCAGCTGACAGGTACCGGCAGGCCAAGCGGCACGCGGCTTCGGCGGTGGTCGAGGCAAAAACTCGGGTGTGGGAGGAGTTCGGTGAGGCTATGGAGCACGACTTTCGGTCGGCCTCGAAGAGGTTCTGGCAAACCGTCCGACACCTCAGAAAGGGGAAGCAGCCCCCAGTTCACACTGTTTACAGTGCGGACGGGGGCTTGCTGACCACGACTGTGGATATAGTTGGTCGGTGGAAGGAATACTTCGAGGCCCTTCTCAATCCCACTGACATGCCTTCCATAGAGGAAGCAGAGTCTGAGGATACGTACGTGGACAGTTCTATCACCGTGGCTGAGGTAATTGGGGTAGTCAAATCACTCCCCAGTGGCAAGGCTCCGGGGGTAGACGAGTTCCGCTCAGAATTTCTCAAGGCTCTGGATGTTGGAGGACTGTGTTGGTTGACACGCCTCTACAACATTGCATGGAAGTCAGGAACAGTACCTCTGGACTGGCAGACCGGGGTGGTGGTCCCCATTTTTAAAAAGGGTGACCGGAGGGTGTGTTCCAACTATAGGGGGATCACACTCCTCAGCCTTCCTGGGAAAGTCTACTCCAGGGTGCTGGAGAGAAGGGTACGACCGTTAGTCGAACCTCGGTTAGAGGAGCTGCAATGTGGTTTTCGTCCCGGTCGCGGAACACTGGACCAGCTCTACACCCTTGCAAGGGTACTCGAGGGTATGTGGGAGTTTGCCCAACCAGTCTACATGTGCTTTGTGGACCTGGAAAAGGCATTCGACCGTGTCCCTCGTGGTGTCCTGTGGGGGGTGCTCCGGGAGTACGGGATTGATGGTCCGCTTCTACGTGCCATTCGGTCCTTGTACAATCGAAGCAGGAGCCTGGTTCGCATTGCCAGCAGTAAGTCGAGCTTGTTTCCGGTGAACGTTGGCCTCCGCCAAGGCTGCCCTTTGTCACCGATTCTGTTCATAATCTTCATGGACAGAATTTCTAGGCGCAGTCAAGGTGTTGAGGGAGTCCAGCTTGGTGACCTTAGGATCTCGTCTCTGCTATTTGCAGACGATGTGGTCCTTATGGCCTCATCAGGCTGTGACCTTCAGCGTTTACTGGAGCGGTTTGCAGCTGAGTGTGAAGCTTCTGGGATGAGACTCAGCACCTCCAAATCCGAGGCCATGGTTCTCAGTCGGAAACGGGTGGACTGTACCCTCCGGGTTGGGAGTGAGGTCTTGCCTCAGGTGGAGGAGTTCAAGTATCTCGGGTTCTTGTTCACGAGTGAGGGAAGGTTGGAGCGTGAGATCGACAGACGGATCGGTGCAGCATCTGCAGTAATGCGGTCGCTGTACCGGACCGTCGTGGTGAAGAGAGAGCTGAGCCGGAAGGCAAAGCTCTCTGTTTACCGATCGATCTACGTTCCCACCCTCACCTATGGTCATGAGTTATGGGTCATGACCGAAAGAATGAGATCGCGGATACAAGCGGCGGAAATGAGTTTCCTTCGTAGGGTGGCTGGACTCACCCTAAGAGATAGGGTGAGGAGCTCGGCCATCCGGGAGGAGCTCAGAGTAGAGCCGCTGCTCCTTCACATCGAGAGGAGCCAGTTGAGGTGGCTCGGGCATCTAGTCCGGATGCCTCCCGGGCGCCTCCCTGGTGAGGTGTTTCGGGCATGCCCAGTCGGGAGAAGGCCCCCGGGAAGACCTAGGACACGCTGGAGGGACTATGTCTCACAGCTGGCCTGGGAACGCCTTGGTGTCCTCCCGATGGAGCTGGAAGAGGTCGCTGGGGACCGGGAAGTCTGGACTTCCCTACTGAAGCTGCTGCCCCCGCGACCCGGACCCGGATAAGCGGTGGAAAATGGATGGATGGATGGTTAATACAAATCAATAACAATATCAGCTGCTCAGTCGAGCTCACTACCTCTTTCCAGCGTTGATTGGATTGATTAGTGTGGGTTTTCGCTGCATTTCAGATCTGGTTCTTCATACGGTGTCTTCAGAGTTTACTAAAGTTAAAAAGATTGACACGAGTTTCCATCCAGCCATTAATTGTCTATGCCGCTTATCCTTATTAGGGTAGTGGGAGCCTATCCCAGATGACAAGAGGAGGGTTACACGCAGGGCTGGTCGCCAGTCAATTGCAGGGCAGATAAACAATCATCCACAATACCTACGGCCCTACCATGCATGTTTTTTGGAATGTTGAAGGAAACCGGTGAGCCTGAAGAAAACCCATCTGTCACGATCTGCGTGTGTTGTACTTGTGACAGTTTGGTGTTTGAGTTTGTATGCATTTGTTGTTGGTTTTTCCTTACGTTCATGTTTTTTCCCTGTTGTCCATTTGGTAAAGTGCCTTGCTATTTAAGTTCAGGTGTGTGCATCCTTAGTTGTCTTCTCATTGTTACTTTTCCCTCTTCCTGTATCTCTGCTTTGCACCTGCCGCTGCTTCACAGCCTTTTGGATTAAAGATTCCTGCAAACCTTACCTGCCTGACGTCTAGCTCTCTGCATCCTTGGGGTCGTTACACCATGCCGCGACGTTACCGCAACACCATTAAGTCTATAAATATTTGTGACTTACTAAACTTCATATACATAAGCATATTATTTAACACCTAAACAAAGTTGTAAATTACTTTTCATTGACGCTCATGTCATTAAAGTTTTGATATATGCTCTATTTATTTATTTTTTAGCAGGTGAATTATGATGTCATTAAGTATATTGTAAGTTATTTACCAAACTCTCTTTCTGTACAAGCAAGCCCTTGTCCATAGTGCACTAAAATAAAATTCTGTATAACGCTTCCTTGTCAGCAAACCATCAATATGAGAAGCTAAGCTAGGTAAGCTTGCACAACACTGCACTTCTCCACTTTTGTTCCTCAGAACATAAATCTAAGATCTCTACCAATGATTTCTACTTTGGAAAGGAAATTACAGTCTTTGAATTATATGATTAGATAATACATGCAAAATACCGCACTTTTGTGACTGGTATAATCAAATCCAAAGGTCATAAAAAAGAGCCCGCGTAGATTAATTGAATTTTTATTTTATTATATATATATATATATATACAGTGGTGTGAAAAACTATTTGCCCCCTTTCTGACTTTTTATTCTTTTGCATGTTTGTCACACAAAATGTTTCTGATCATCAAACACATTCTAATTTTAGTCAAAGATAACACAAGTAAGAAGAAAATGCAGTTTTTAAATGATGTTTTTATTATTTAGGGGGGAAAAATCCAAACCCACATAGCCCTGTGTGAAAAAGTAATTGCCCCCGCACCTAATAACTGGTGGGGCAGCCTTAACAGCAATAACTGCAATCAAACGTTTGCCATAACTTGCAACAAGTCTTTTACACGCTCTGGAGGAATTTTGGCCCACTCATCTTTGCACAATTGTTGTCATTCAGCTTTATTTGAGGCTTTTCTAGCATGAAGCGCCTTCTTAAGGTCATGCC
>QODF01000027.1:2374626-2405098 GCA_024372805.1 Oostethus manadensis | reverse complement strand
TCTACCTTTTCCTGTCATAGTTCCAACATTCAAAGTCCCAACTCTTAGTTCTAGACTCTTAGCATTCCTCTTCTCTCTCCTCCTACGGACACACCTTCCTCCTCTCCTTCTTCGGCCAACAGTAATCCAGTTTTCACCGGCACCCTGTCGGTGAACAGCACCAGTGGCGGGCGTTGTTAACCCGGGCCACGTCCGATCCGGTATGGAAGTCATTTGTTTGATTCGCATGTTCTGGTTTGGCAAAGTTTTACGTCGATGCCCTTCCTGACACAACCCTCTGTATTTATCCGGGCTTGGGACCGGCACAATAAGACACTGGCTTGTGCCCCGTTGCGGCTACATTTCTGGGCTCTTCCTCAATCTTCCTCATTCCACTTGCAGGAACACTTGCATAACATTAATTTGGTATGCAATTTTACGTGCCAATGAATAAATTGGTCTGAAATATATGTGAAGTATGTACACAATGTGTGGGGTTTGTGTGGCAGAGTGCAAAAAAAAGTTTCTGGCATGCACAATCTTTGTGTGCCACACGACACCTTGACGTGAATGCAATGCAACCTACAAAAAATGCGGGCGGGATTCATTCTCAAGAATGAATCAACTCATTCACGACCTCTTGGAACACATCAGGAAGAATTCTGAAGTAATTTCTGATCTTTCTTGGGGAGTTCTGTTAATAATGGATGATAGTGGCCAAAATGAGTCTCTCGCACTCCTTTTTCGTTTTTTTCTCTTGGTCTTTGGCAAGCAGTAATAGTACAGCAGCTGCAAAAAAATAAAAAACATTTTATTTTCTGCAATGAAAGCTTCTTGATTTTTTAAAATCTAATAATTTCCTTGCAGATAGAAGAATTAATGAGACTAGCGGGACAGCATGGTGTCACGGGACAAAGCGCGACCAAATAATGTCATAACTGCTTCACAGATGCGGGGATGTGGCAATGTGTACCCATACAGGAACAGTGTGCGTTGCGCCGACATTGTCGTACCCTAGAGGTAAACAGTACTTGCAGGAGTGTGGCATTTTGTGACAATGAACAAAACTACTTATGCGTAAACATTACACAAAGAGTGTGCAAACTAGTAATTAAATTTTCACACGTACCATCATAATGATATGTATTGCAAAAAAAATTTATCAATGCAAAAGGCTAAAGTGAAGAAATATTCAGTCTTTACAATTTGACTACAATGAAAACTTCCTAATTGTATTACTATTCTATTCCCACATTTTTAATAGATAATACTGTATTTAAATGCACTGTGTCACTGTTACCAATGTTGTATTTGCACCATGTTATATTGTTACATTTTTTGTAGCTGGCTGATTTGTGTAAAATTTGTGAATTGGGAATAAGACATGATCACTGTATAAAGAGTAGGCTATGCGCCTGCACTTTCACAGTTTTATTATTCATACAAAGAATTGGAAAGAAATTAATATAATAACAGTTAATGTTCCTCTCGGTGAATCACCACCTTATCGTGGTGGAGGGGTTTAAATGCTCAAGTGATCCTAGGAGCTATGTTGTTAGGGGTTTTATGCCCCTGGTAGGGTCTCCCAAGGCAAACAGGTTCTAGGTGACGGCCCAGACTAAGAGTGATTCAGAAGACCCTGATGAAAAATATCAAGAGGAGTGACCGCACCTCGCACAGACATGGGACACCGTGGCCTGGGGGAGGGGCTCGCAGGCGAGCGCCTGGTGGCCACAGGCCTAGCCCGAATCAGGAACACGGGAACTCCCCCCGGCAGAGCCACCACGTGCAGGGGCAAGCATAGGGGTTAGGTGCAATGCGATTTGGGCAGTGGTCGAGGGCGGGTGTCCAGGCGACCTGGTCTTCGGTGGCCAAATCTGGTTCTTGGGACATGGAATGTCACTTCTCTGGTGGGGAAGGAGCCCGAGCTAGTGGATGAGGCGGAGACATTCCGACTAGATATAGTCGGACTCACCTCAACCCACAGTTTGGGCTCTGGAACCAAATTCCTTGAGAGGGGCTGGACCTCGTTCTTCTCTGGAGTTGCTGCAGGGGAGAGGCGGCAAGCTGGTGTGGGCTTATTATTAGCCCCCCGGCTTGGTGCCTCTGTGCTGGAGTCATCCCCGGTGAACAAGAGGGTTACTTCCCTACGCCTTAGGGCTGGGTAAAGGGTTCTGACTGTGGTTTGTGTGTATGCGCCAAACGGCAGTTCAGAGTACCCAGCCTTCTTGGAGTCTATCAGAGGGGTTCTGGAGAGCACCCCAGCTGGTGACTCCATAGTTCTACTGGGAGACTTCAACGCCCATGTGGTCAGTCACAGTGTGACTTGGAGGGGCGTGGTTGGGAGGAACTCGGCCTCCCTGATCTGAACCCGTGTGGTGTGTTGTTGCTGTTGTTGTCGAACACCATGTTCGGACATAAGGATGTCCATAAGTGCACTTGGCACCAGGAAACCCTAGGTCGCAGGTCGACCTGCGTCCGCATGTTCTGGACACACGGGTGAAGAGAAAGGCTGAGCCTAGTAATGAGTTGGATTAGATGGAGGGGAAGGATGCCGGACAGACCTGGTAGACCCAAACGTGTAGTGAGGGTGTGCTGGGAACGTCTGACAGAGTCTCCTGTATGTCGAGTCTTCAACTCTCATCTCCGGCAATACTTTTCCTGCATCCCGAGGGAGGACCGGGATATTGAGTCCGAATAGGCCGTATTCCGTGCCTCCATTGCTGAGGTAGCCAGTCATAGTTGCGGCATAAAGGTGGTCGGTGCCAGTCGTGATGGCGAGCCCCGAACCCGATGGTGGACACCGGGGATTAGGGCTGCTGTCAATCTGAAGAAGGAGTCCTATCAAGCATGGATGGCTTGCGGGACTCCCGAAGCAGCTGACAGGTTTCTGGCATGCCAAGCGGCACGCGGCTTCGGCGGTGGTCGAGGCAAAAACTCGGAATTCGGTGAGGCTATTGAGCACGACTTTCGGACGGCCTCGAAGAGGTTCTGGCAAACCGTCTGACACCTTTAGAAAGGGGAAGCAGCCCCCAGTTCACACTGTTTCATTGTGCACGGGGGCTTGCTGACCTTGACTGAGAATATAGTTGGTCGGTGGAAATAATACTTTGAGGCCCTTCTCAATCCCACTGACATGCCTTTCATAGAGGAAGCAGAGTCTGAGGATACGTACGTTGACAGTTCTATCACCGTGGCTGAGGTAATTGGGGTAGTGAAAACACTCCCCAATGGCAAGGTAGACGAGTTTCGCCCTGAATTCCTCAAGGCTCTGGCTGTTGGGGGACTGTCTTGGTTGACACACCTCTACAACATTGCATGGAAGTCTGGAAGAGTACCTCTGGACTGGCAGACCGGGGTGGTGGTGGTGCCCATTTTTTAAAAGGGTGACCGGAGGGTGTGTTCCAACTATAGGTGGTCACACTCCTCAGCCTCCCTGGGAAAGTCTACTCCAGGGTGCTGGAGAGAAGGGTTATCCGTTAGTCGATCCTCAGTTACAGGAGTTGCAATGTGGTTTTCGTCCCGGTTGCGGAACACTGGACCAGCTCTACACCCTAGCAAGGGTACTGGAGGGTATGTGGGAGTTTGCCCAACCGGTCTACATGTGCTTTTTAGACTTGGAAAAGGTATTTGACCGTGTCGCTCGTGGTGTCCTGTGGGGGGTGCTTTGGGAGTACGGGATTGGTCGCCCACTACTACCCGTCGCCTACTACTCCTACAGTACTACAGCGTTTACTGGAGCAGTTTGCAGCTGAGTGTGAAGCTTCTCAGCACCTTTTCAGTCGGAAATGGGTGGACTGTACCCTCCAGGTTGAGAGTGAGGTGTTGCCTCAGGTGGAGGAGTTCAAGTATCTCGGGGTCTTGTTCAGCTCCACTCTGACAGCTTGGTGGGAATTTCTCAAAATGAACAAATGTTCCCTCTATCCATGTAAGCTGACACCCATCTGGAACAACCCTGACATCCTACAAAATAAAAGAATGATAAACTTTTCTATCTGGAAAAACAAAGGGATAATACACTTAGATAATATCATAGTGGAAGGAAAGTTTGTGTCATTTGATACGCTCACCTCCCAATATGGAATCTGCAGCACCAAATTTTTAGAATACCACCAAATCAAATCTATAATAGAATAAAAATACACGCCCAATCAATTGAACCTAAAAATGCCAACCAAGGTGGCAGAATTCTGTAACCTCTGCCCCCCAAAGTTATTATCAAAAATATATAGGCTTAACAATAAAGCAGAAGATTTAATACACCTACCGACTGCAAAATGGGAAACAGACCTACTCAGTAATTTCGATCAAAACACATGGATACAAATATGTTCAAATACATTTAAAATGACGAAAAACTTAAATCTACAGCTGATTCAGTTCAAAATTATTCATAGGACTCATTATACAGGACAAAGGATGTTCAAGATGGGTCTCACAAAGTCAAATATTTGCTCACAGTGCACAAATAACTCTGTTGATAACCATATACATGCTGTGTGGTATTGTGCACCTGTCCACAGGTTTTGGCTTCAGGTATGTGAGGAGCTGTCCACTTGGTCCAGATGTAATATTTCAGCACACCCCACATTGTGTTTACTTGGCCATTTAGGTGGCATCAATATCGATAATAAGACCTCACGTATGGTCCTAACTGCGTTATGCATCGCAAAGAAAACTATTCTCATGAATTGGAAAACAAAAGCCAATCTTAGTATGAACCAATTTAGGAACCTTTTGTTAGATCATATCTCTTGTGAGACAATGTCTAGCTCTTTAAACAATCAATTGGACCAATCTCATTCACTCTGGTCCCCGGTGATTAGCTCTTTCACTTCACTCTGAGAGTTGGGCGGCTGGCGGAGGTGCCAGGGTCATACGGGCCGCTGGGGGTCCCTTGGGGAGTGGGGCTGGGCTACGCTGCTTTGCGGGGGACCGGTGTTTATCTCTGTAGAGGCTGGGGTAGGTCTGGTGCCGAGACGACCGGTTGGTGGAGGGGCGGGGAACCATGGGTTGGGGCCTGGGTCGTGGCCATCGGGCCCCGGGTCGGGTGGCTGGGCTGGCTAGGTGTGGGGGGGGCGGCACTCCTGGGCCCTGGGTTCCGGGGGCAGCCTCTACCCGGATGTGGGAGTGGGGGCGTATCTGACCCCCGGGGGCATCTGGGTTGGCCCGGACTCGCTGCTGCGGGGGTGGATGGGTGCGCGTCCCGGTGCCGGATTGGTGCCTGGGAGGACCGGGGTTGGGTGGGTGTGGGTTTGTGTGCGCGAGTGCAGGTGTGTGTCAGTCTGTTTGTGTGTATGTTGTATGTCTTATGTTGGGTGCAGGGGATTCAACAGGGGTATGGGCACAGGGGGCAGTGGTAGGGGGTGAGGTGTGTAATTGTGCCTGGATGGTTGCTGCCTCTTTGAGTGGTGGGGTGTGTTGCCCGGGTTCCTCTCTGATACGGGGTGGGGATGGCGGTGGTGGTGTTCACGGGATTGGGCCGCCGGAATCTCCTACAGTGGCGCGCATTGTGGCTAGTGTGTAACATCCAGGTGCATATGTGAAAATGTAGGTGTCTGGGTGTATGTGTGTTGGCATGTGTGAGTGTGGGAACAGGGTTTGGTGTGGGTACTGGGGCTGGGGTGGACGGGTCACGGGCTGAGAGGGGGGAGTAGACCCATTGGCCCTCTATGGGCGCCGGCCTCTGCGTTGGGGAAGGCGATGGCCTGCGGCAGTTGTGTCTGGGGTGGCCTGGAGCTCCCAGGGTGTTGGGTATGGCCCCTGCTTTGGGGGGTTGGGTGGCTTCTGGGCTCGGGGGCGGTTGTCCTGCTTGCCCGAAGCTGGCTGGCCTCCGGCGGGTGTTCCGGCGGTTGGCGCCCAGGCCCCCCCTGTGGCCCTTGCTTGGCTGCCGAGTGGCGTCCGGCTGGGTCTCCCTTGCACCTCTTCGGAGTGGACTCGCAGTTGCCTCTTGGGGTGGCGGGGTCGGGCCTTCCCCTCTGTAGGGAGCCTGCTGGGGGGCCGTGCTCCGGCGTCTTCCTAGTCGGACCCTCGCTTGTGGAGGGAGTGTGGTTTGGGATGCATGGCGGTGTTCACCACAAACATCTCCTCATTCTCTGTTTCACTCTGATGCAGTTATCCTGTCACTGCAGAGTAATGTAGATTTAATGTAGATTTGTTGCACGTGTCATCTGGATGGTCATTGTTCAAGAGGTTCTGTTTCTTTTCTCCTTGTTTTTCTTGTATGTTTATCATTATTAGTAAATATGTATGTATGTATGTGTATACATATATATGCACACTGTATGTGTGTGTATGTATGTATGTACTGCATGGATATGTGTATGTGCACAGTATGTGTATGTATACGTGTACGAGTATGTGTATATGTATGTATGTATATATGCAAATATATATATTTATATATGTGTGTGTGTGTATATATACATGTATATGTATGGGTATATATGTGTGTATGTATATGTATATATATTTATATGTATGTAAATGTGTATGTATGTGAATATATGTATATGCATATGAATGTGTGTACATGTATATTAGTATTATCATTATTATTATTATTATACATTTTTTTTCTTTCCCCTCATTTTGCTCTGTGACTGTTCTGGTTGTTGCTGAAATTGTGATTATAATATGGTGGATATATGTTTGTGAGGTTCTTCTGCACCTTTTCTTATATCCCCCACCCCACCACCCAACCATCCCTTTTCAGGTCAGGTCCGGCATCGAAATGTGGCGCAACAAAATTCATAATAAACGCAGTCAAATGTCAAGGGAGACTCATTTGGATTATGAAGTCTCCCTTGGCAAAGAAATTTTGCTCAGCATTTAGGCAGCTTGACTCCCATTCAGCTGTTATGATGCTGGACAAGACAAAAAAAAAAAAAAAGTATCTCGGGGTCTTGTTCACGAGTGAGGGACGGTTGGAGCGTGAGGTCGACAGACGGATCGGTGCAGCGTCGACAGTAATGCGGTCGCTGTACCGGTTCGTCGTGGTGAAGAGAGAGCTAAGGAAAAGCTCTCTGTTTGTCCTCCGTAGGGTGGCTGGACTCACCCTAAGAGATAGGGTGAGGAGCTCGGCCATCCAGGAGGAGCTCAGAATAGAGCCACATCGAGAGGAGCCAGTTAAGGTGGCCCGAGCATCTAGTCTGGATGCCTCCCGGGCGCCTCCCTGGTGAGGTGTTTCTGGCATGCCCACCCGGGAGAAGGCCCCTGAAAAGACCTAGGACTATGTCCCACAGCTGGCCTGGGAACGCCTTGGTGTCCTCCCGGTGGAGCTGGAAGAGGTCGTCGGAGACCGTGAAGTCTGGATTTCCTTACTGTGAGACTGCTGCCCCCGCGACCCGGACCCGGATAAGCAAAAGAAAATGGAATGGAACAGTTATTGTTGAACAATTTATGGAAATTACTGTAAGATACCAGTTGGCGAAAGTAGACATAATAAATGGTGTTTACGCTCATTTTATGATTCAGTGCAGGCAGAACACAAGTGATTTGCCCTGTGGTCATTATGATCGTTGACTTCTTATGTTGGTGGATAATAGTTATGTGCCATCTGTGATTGTGGAAAATGTCCAGCTCCCACTGTGTACTTATCTTATGAACTCTGTGTTTTACACCAATGTTGTCATTATGCAGCTGCAGAGGCTTGAAGTTACTAATCAAACAGATATACTGGTTCTTTGTATTATTTTTTTATTATTTACATAACAACACTACCAAAAAGATTTGGTCAAGCATGTCATTATCATCTTGCCCAAGCGCACCCTGCCCATTGTAGCAATAAGGCCCCTGCTGAAGACTCTAGTAGTTTACAAATTAAATAACCTAACTTGAGTATATCTTGCAAATAATTGGTTTTGATGTGAAAGTAAGATGTTTTACCTCTATTTACCTTTATCACACATAGCATCACAGTTCATTTAATAGCTGACATCAATGTTGCTCAACATGATGTGTTACTTTTAAAAGGTGGTGGACACCATAACCGATGTGTAGATGGCGGGCTACTATTGCATGTAAGTAGGGCTGTCAATGGATTAAAATGTTTAATCGTGATTAATTGCACTTTGTCAATAGGTAACTTATAATTAATCACATTTAATCAGATAGAATTTTTTTTTTCTAAGTAGGGATGTAAATGTCACAATCCGTGTGTTAGCCGGTGTGACAGTTGTTTTTGTTTTATTCCTTCACTTCTGTTTCTGTTCTCTTGCTCTTGTTTTGGTGTTCACTTCCTGTTCTGTTTCGTTACATTTCCCTTCTACTTTACTTTCTTGTTCTGTCGCACCTGCTCCTATTTTCTACTTGATTATTTAGTTCAGATGTGTGCTAACCCTAACCCTAAAAAACAATTATCTGACCTGCCATGGCGTCCAGCTCTGTGCATCCTCTGGGTCGTCGCCACCAAGACGGAACAGAAAACGTAACAGTAAATTACTGTGGTAAACGATTTGATGCGCAACTACATTGATAAATACATCGGTGTAAAGTGTAAAGGATCATTTTTTTTAATTATCCTTTTTTTTAAAATTTAAAACACAGTCAGATATCCCTCCGTTTTTTTAAATGTTTTATGTGAATGCCGATTTGTCCTACTTTGTCCTAGAATGCATCTTGTCCCATGCACCGGCTACTATACTGAATTTACCCGTTTTTATTTCACCTCATATTTGGTCCGAAGTGCTGATACTATGTGGAAATGCATAAAGTAAAAATTCGATCACCTTATTGAGTGCATATTTGTTTGGCGCACCTCTCTGAAAAACAAAGTATTCCTGCAGGCTCGAACTCGTGGATGGTGGCTCTATATTCATTTTGTCCTTTTACTTAATAAATACGTAATAAATAAGACACATTCGATCACTATAATGTACTTATGCCATACTGGGGTGTTACAATTTACTAGATAGTTCTACTAGCTAGTCTTGACTTTAACCATGGTTGTCACATTGACAGCCCATAAACAGCAGCTTGTAACCCAAATTGTAGGTCACATTTTAAGCAAAAATCAGAGAGAATCAAAATCGGAGAGTAGGCTCGCATCTAATGACACTCGTTAGTTGGGACACTTGTATGCCAAGGTACCACTGCTTACGACAATAAAGACATTACCTCCACTTCTCCAGTCGACGTAATCCATGACAATTCAAATCAAGGCAACAGTTGATGCAAATACTTTGGTCTTGTTGTGAGAGCCTCTGCCAGGGCTTTGAAGCAAAATTTACAAAATCAAAATACCCTTTTCTTTGTCCATTTCTGCTCCATATTTGTTCCAACTTGTATCCATACAGTCCTCGGACGTGCGTACGTAATTGCGTGTCAAAAAAATAGTCAGTAACACGTTAACTTAGACAGCCCTATCAGTAGACAGAATATCTTAGTTATTTTATCTTTAACCTGGGTGATATTTATACTGTATTGATTTAATTTAGTTTGCTTTTGCTTGGGTAACTAATCAGATGACAAGTGTGTTAAACACTTTTGTCTTTGCCAAATTTATGTATCTACCTTCTGGTTTCTTGTCTGCACACTGCTGATTAATACTTTTTCCTAACCTGCAGCTTATACACCAAATGCTCTGTTGGACAGATTTAAAAGTAGCTGCCATTAATTTCATGCATGACTTGGTACATATACTTCACAAAAATTCTAACATTCGTATAAGTTGCATTCCCCCGCGGACACATTATATGTTTAATGAAAATTTAATCAAATCCAATTCCAATTATACATATAATAAATGTTGAGCTCAGGTGTGACGAGCTTAGAAACCTTGGCAACCCTCCCAATATATGTTAGCTTTCCAAAGATGAGGGCCACATTGTAAGGCTGGCAAGGGACCAGCCATTTTAATAATCTCATCAAACATGGTTTGGGAAGGAGTTTTGAAAGTTTTCATCCATTTGTAAGTGTCTCTGTAGAGGTGAGTGTTTATATTTAGCCTCTTCATGAAGGTTTGATGCAAGTGTATTTCTTTCCATTTACTAGAAGACTGTACAGCTGTCTAGAGTGATTTCTGTCTCCATGTTATGCTGCTGTTCTTTACGCTTCCTCTTGTGTTCTCTAGAGATGCATTGATTCCATTTTCCCCTGGGTGAATACACGGGAATATAAATGCACTTAGTATGCAGATTATATGCAGATCATCAGAACACACAAATTAATTGAAGGAGAACATGCAAATGTTATCATTTGGTACCTGCTATGTGATTTATCAAAACTGAAACCTGTTTGTGGATGGTGTTTTGCCTTCAATTTTATAGTATTTTTGGAAGGCAGGTGCAAACTGGCACAACATTACTAGTGTTCAATCGCAAGTGCGGAAAAGTATCAAATTTGATTACATACATTTCCAGGTCTAGAAAAGTATGAAACATGGAAACTCAAGCACAGAAAAAATGTTCCCAAGACTGTTACCACTGTCCATCCATTTTCTTCCGCTTATCCAAGGTCGGGTCGCGGGTCCAGCAGCCTAAGCAGGGAAGCCCAGACTTCCCTCTCCGCTTCGTCCAGGTCCTCCCAGCAGATCCCGAGGTGATCCCAGGCCAGCTGAGAGACATTGTTTCTCCAACATGTCCTGGGTCTTTCCCGAGGTCTCCTAACGGTTGGACGCCAGGGAGACGTCCAGGACGCAGCCTAACCAGATGCTCAAGTTACATCATCTGGCTCTTCTCAATGCAGAGGAGCAGCGGTTCTACTCCGATTCTCTCCCGGAAGACAGTGCTTCTCACCCTATCCCAGCCACCCTGTGGAGAAAACTCATTTGGACCGCTTTTACCCCCGATCTTGTCCTTTCAGTCACTACCCAACTCATGACCATAGGTGAAGGTAGGAACGTAGATCGACCAATAAATTGAGAGCTTTGCCTTTCGGCTCAGCTCCCTCTTCACCACAACGGACCGATGCAGAGTCCGCATCACGACAGAAGCTGCGCCAATCTGTCTGTCCATCTCACGTTCCATCCTTACCTCACTCGTGAACAAGACCCCGAGATACTTAAACTCATCCACTTGGGGCAGGATCTTATCCCCAACCTGGAGATGGCACTCCACCCTTTTCCGGGCGAGGACCATGGACTCAGACTTGGAGGTGCTGATTCTCATCCCAGCCGTGAACCGATCCAGCGAGAGTTGAAGGTCACGACTTGATGAAGCCAACAGGACCACATCATCTTCAAAAAGCAGAAACCCAATCCGGCGGCCACCAAACCGGAACCCCTCGACGCCCTGGCTGTGTCTAGAAATTCTGTCCATAAAGATAATAAACAGAATATGTGACAAAGGGCAGCCCTGGTAGAGTCCAACCCTCACTGGAAATGGGTCTGTCTTATTGCCATCAATGTGAACCAAACTCTGACACTGGCCATACAGGGAACGAACCGCCTGGATTAGGTGGTCCGATATCCCATATTCCTGTAGCATTCCCACAGTACTCCCCAAGGGACACACTCAGTTGCCTTCTCCAGGTCCACAAAACACATGTAGACTGGTTGATCAAACTTTCATGCACCTTCAAGGACCCTGCAGAGAGTATAGAGGTGGTCCACATTTCCACGACCAGGACGAAAACCACACTGCTTCTCCTGAATCCGAAATTCGACTATCAGGCAGATCCTCCTCTCCAGAAACCCTGAATAGACCTTACCGGAAAGCTGAGGAGTGTGATCTCATGATAGTTGGAACACAACTTCTGGTCCCCTTTCTTAAACCAGAACCCCGGTCTGCCAATCAGAGTCATGTCAATCAAGACACGCCTACAGCATCCAGGCCCTTAAGGAACTCCGGGTGGATTTTATCCACTCCCGGGGCCCTGCCACCGAGGAGCCTTTTGACCACCTCGGTGACCTCAGCCCCAAAGATAGAAGAACCCACCACAGAGTCCCCAGGTACTGCTTCCTCACTGGAAGAGATGTCGGTGGGATTGAGGAGGTCTTCAAAGTATTTCTTCCACCGGTCCACAACATCTTAAGTCGAGGTCAGCAGCACGCCATCCCCACCATACAGTGTTGAGTGTGCACTGCTTCCCCCTCCTGAGACGGGGGATGGTGGTCCAGAATCTATTTGAAGCCGTCCGGATGTCATTTTCCATGACCTCTCCGAACTCCTCCCATGTTTGAATTTTTGCCTCAGTGACCGCCAGAGCCGCAGACCGCTTAGCCTGCTGGTTTCTGTTAGCTGCTTCCAGAGTCCCATGGGCCAAAAAGGCATGATAGGATTCCTTCATCAGCTTGACGGCATCTGTCACCACCGGTGTCGACGACAGGCACAAACCACCTAATGGCCACAGCTCTGATCGGCCACCTCAACAATTGAGGCATGAAACATGGCCCACTCAGACTCAATGTCCGCTGCCTCCCTTGGAACATGGTTGAAGCTCTCCTGGAGGTGGGAGTTGAAATTCCTTCTGACGGAGGTCCCAGCAGACCCTTTCAATGCATTTGGGTCTGCCACGTCTGACCGGCATCCTCCCCCACCATCGGAACCAACTCACCACCAGGTGGTTATGGGTTGACAGCTCCGCCCCTCTCTTCACCTGAGTGTCCAAAACATGTCCAAAACGACACGTCAAGTCAATCATCAAACTGCGGCCCAGGATATCCTGGTGCCAACATGAGTGCTGAAGTCCCCCAGGAGAACAAGGGAATCCTACGAGGGAGCACTTTCCAGCACTCCTCTAAGGAAATGCTGGTATTCTGAACTGCCGTTTGGCGCATAAGCGCAAACAACAGTAAGAACCCGTCCCCCCATCTTAAGGGAGAGGGAAGCTTCCCTCTCGCTCACCAGGTTAAACTCCAACATACAGTCTTGGAGTCGAGGGGCAACAGGAATTGGCACCCCTTCCAATTGCAGAGTGGAATAAAGTCTAACCCGTCTCGAGAGCAATGGTTCCAGAGCCCTTGCTGTTCGTCGATGTGAGTCAGACTATATCTAGCTGGAACTTCTCCACCTCACGCACCAGTTCAGGCTCCTTCCCCACCAGAGAGGTGACATTCCATGTACCCAGAGCTAGCTTCTGTAGGCAAGGATTGGATCGCCAAGGCTCCCTCCTTCGGCCGCTGCCCAGCTTACTCAGCACCAGACACTTTTGCCTCCTCCCACAAGTGATGAGCTCATTGGAAGGGGGACCCATGTTGCCTCTTCAGGCTGTGCCCAACCCAGCCCCATGGGTGCAGCCCCGGCCTACAGGCGCTCGACATAGTGCCCCATCTCCAGAGTTACCACTTTTCTGTTTCCTAAAATATATAATTATGAATATCTAACTAGGGCCGCACAGTGGATGAGTGGATAGCATGTTGGCCTCACAGTCAGGAGGTTCAGGGTTTGAAACTCCGTTGGGAATCTCTGCGTTGAGTTTGCATGTTCTCCCCGTGCGTGCGTGGGTTTTCTCCGGTTACTCCAGTTTCCTCCCACATTCCAAAAACATGCATGTTAGGTTAATTGGCGGCTCTAAATTGTCCATTAGTGTGTGAATGTGAGTGTGAATGTTTGTATGTCTGCCCTGCGATTGACTTGCGATCAGTCCAGGGTGTACCCCGCCTCCTGCCCAAAGCCAGCTGCGATAGGCTCCAGCATACCCGCGACCCTAATGAGGATTAGCGGTATAGAAAATGAATGAGTGAATGAATGAATATCTAACTAAGTAAAGAAATGCATGGATCTATTTTTTTCTAAAGTGCTTTCTGGGGCAGCTGAAACACTTGTGTCAGAGCACCCAGTGGGCTAAATATCCTGGAAAACATTTGGAAAGATTGACATGTTGAATGGCCAGGCTTCTGCTCTTACCCACCTCCATTCCCCTGAATTAACTAAATGACATTGCAATCTTCTGGAAATTATATGGTGACATAAAGGCATATTAGCTGGCCTGGGAACGCTTTGGTGTCCTCCCGGTGGAGCTGGAAGAGGTCGCCGGAGACCGGGAAGTCTGGACTTCCCTACTGAGGCTGCTGCCCCCGTGTCCCGGACCCGGATAAGCGGAAGAAAATGGAATGGAATAAAGGCAATATTCAGCATGATGGAAACAAATGATTAACTCCATAATTGAATTACATAAGAGTATATGGCTGCAACTGTCGTGGAGAATGATGAGGCCAAACACACCACGTTGTAGTAGAAGAAGAAAAGGCCCTCCAATTTATTCGCACATGTCTTTTATACACTTCTGGTACGCCTCGATCCGCACGTACTCTCCTGGACTCCTTTCCATAAAAGGACATGTTTTCAGACTTTTTTGGCACAACACAATCTGCACGTACTTTCCTGGAAGCTTCTCCCTAACAGGACATGTTTTTATACACTTTTTGGCACAACACAATCTGCACGTACTTTCCTGGAAGCTTCTCCCTAACAGGACATGTTTTGATACACTTTTTGGCACAACACATGACTGAAAACACATTGTATAACTAAGCATCTGGAGTTCACAATTTCACAATATATTCCCCCCTTTTGGGGGTCCCAAACCCCCAAACAACACAAGCCATCTCTTCAGCCATCAATCGTTTCATTTTGTCCGATTCTAATCACATTCACGCGAGAAGTTTATGTAGTTTGTGGTGTGTACTTGTTCCGGCAAGTGGGTGTTGAGGGGAAAGTGTTTGGGCAGTGAGTTCTCCCTGGGCGGGGGCAAAGTGGGTTGTGAGCGCGGTTTTCAGCTCACATCATTCACCGCCCAGATGATTATTATGCCTCTGTAAGAACGGTGTTGGCCATCTTCAGTCCCTTTCTTCGATCACCTGCCGATGATCAGCACGCTGTCGTCTGGAGGGACCCTTTATAGTGCGGGGCCCTTCGCCGAGATGAGTTGGTGACTTGGCATGTCACATGTCAGAGGAGGGCGCTCGTCTCACCCCTTCCTCATCGCCAGCATCCGGGATGGGCGTTGTTTCCTCTCGGCCTGGCTCCCTCCCCAACCATGGCTCGTGCGGATGTTCCGTCTTGGCCATCCTGGTCCCAATCCATGGATGCAGCCCAACTGGGTGGCGCCATCTCTGCTGGAACAATCCCTTCCTATACCTAGTACTAGCCTGACTGTCAACTACTTCCTGTGATTTATGGAGTACTATTGAGTATATTTATTGCCTGTGTCTTATTGATTTCTGTAGCGTAGTGAAATATCCTAACGATGATAACACGATAATACTGAACAGAATGTGTAACTCTTGCTTCCCTAAAACATTGTTTAGATAACTGCTTGACTCGGTGTATAGGTGTATAGTTAACCAAGGCTGTAGCGTAACTGAACTGCTGAGTATCTATGTAAAGCAAGCATATTAGTGTCAGAACTACTACTACAGTTATTCCCATCTTTGCCAGATTGGCACCCCAGTACCCCAGTTTTGTTGTGAATCAATCAATTGATATTGTATCTCATCCTGCATGGTACCACGTCGTGCTTCCTTCCACCTGGATCGCCGTTGGTGTTGCTCGGACCACCTTGTAGGGGCCCTCTCGTCTTGGGGCGTGCCACTTCCGCCTGTACACTTTGATGTGCACTTGGTCGCCAGGCACCACCAAGCTGTCTGCGGCCTCCGTGGACTCAGGAACCCTGCTTTTCTCCTGCACATAGATAGCTCTATGTATGGCAGTTAGTTGTTTTAAATATTATTTTAGTTCCTGCTGTAACTGCTCAAGTGGAGGTCCTTTATATGGTCCTCTTAAATGTGGTGCTGGCATGGGTCGACCCGTAAGCATCTCATGCGGTGTTAGATGTGTAATTGTGTTAGTTTGCATGCGATAGCTCATTAGTGCGAGTGGTAGCGCATTAGCCAATTTAGCTTTGTGCTAGCACATATTTTGTTGAGTTTGGCTTTGATTGTCCCATTCACCCGCTCTACCATTCCTTGGGACTGAGGATGGTAGACACAACCTAACCTTTGTTTTATTCGCAGCTGTTGTAAGATTCCTTTAGCTACTTTTTGCACGAACGCCGAACCATTATCTGAACTTATTTCCGATGGTATGCCAAACCGCGCAACTACTTCTCTTACCAGGAATTTAACAACAGTTTCTGAGCTCTGATCTTTTGACGGCGTTGCTTCGACCCAACGACTAAATCAGTCAATCACCACCAACATATATATTTTTCCTTGCACCGATTTGATCATGTCTACATAGTCCAGCACAACATGTTTGAATGGTTCTTCCGGAACAGGTATGTGTCCACTAGGTGTAGTTACACCTTTTCTGACATTATTCTGTGCACAAATGTCACATTGACCTGAAACTTCATCTACCATTTGTTGCAAATATGGTGACCAATATCCTTGCTGTTTTATCTTTTTTACAACTTCCCCCCTTGCACAGTGATCCAAACTGTGCACATCTGATACTAGCAAAGTAAGCAGCGGGACGGGTGCAATAATCAGTCCTTCATGTGATCTCCATAACCCTTTCTCATCTTTTGAAGCTTCTCTCTGCTGCCACAATGTGTGTTCACTTAACCCTGCCTTCTGTTGCATCAGCACAATATCATCTGGAGTAGCAACTGGTTCAATTGACACCAATGGAGCCAAAACAGTCACTTTGGCTTTTGGAAGCACCTTTTGCTGCTTCGTCTGCTGCATTGTTTCCATGCACAACATCCCCAACTCCCTGTGTGTTTGACATTCGATTATTGCAATCCTTGCAGATTGCATCATTGCCAGATAAGTTCCATGAGATATAACTCTTCCCAGATATTTAACCTGGGGCAGGCAGTATTGTAACTTGGCCTGAGAGGTTTTGTGTCCCCCCTCGGCCAGCTTCTGAAGTAGCTTAACTGAATCTCGGTGGCAGTCCTCAAGGGTTGTGCACATACAAACAAAGCTGTTTGTTTCAATTAGTATTACGCCTCTAATCTTAACGGGTATTGAGCACGTCTTGGAAGTTTCACGTTCGGTTTAAGCTCTATCCTGATGGGATTGGCTGACTTCACTAGCCCTACATCTGTTTCATGTTTTGCCTATAGATTTCCTGGGACATGTCTTGTTTCAAGTCACTTTCACCTTCACTGATTTGCGACATCTGTGGTGATTCGAATGGAGCGATGATGACTTCTTTAGGTTTTGAGATCATATAATTGCCGTACAACATTTTTATTTTAGACTCACCTGGAGATGAGAAAATTATCGGATTTTCAGTTTGTTTCCAGCGTATTTTAGATGCTTCTTTCATCATTGGTCCTAAATACTTTGCTGCAAAGCTCTCATTAACCAGCAGGGTTACATGTGGTGCTGAATTTGGTACATTGTACCATTTTGCAAGAAAAGGGTTCGCTTCGACATTGAGAGCCGCACCCTGCTGTCCAATTATCACGTATTGGGTTGTTAATGGCACTTTCAGGCCTTTGGTTTGTTTTTCCCATTCTTCTTCGAATAGTTTACTACCCGATGGATCATAACAAACAGTGCAATGGTACTCAGACCGTGGTTTTGAAGCTCTCGGAAGTTGTGCAACAATGTATTTTTCCCACTTTTGGAATGTCTGATGCACTGATTCTGATATATCTCTTAACCAGTATACTTTTGCTTTTGGCGCCTGAACATTCATCTGACAATTTTCCCTTGCTTTGTCAACTTTCACTCCCTCAGGAGTACACCAAATGCTTACATTCAACTTACATAATGCATCTCTCCCTAGCAGGTTTACTGGCGTCTGTTCAGATACCAGAACTGCCAATGTAGTTGTTTCCCCCTTCCAAGGTTAGTCGCACTGGAGCCGTCATTGGTATTGTTTGAAGTTTTTCTGAGAATCCTACTGTTTTGACAAATTTGTCAGACATGGGGTGATGTAAAACATAATTTTGACCTTCACACGTTTAGGTTGCTCCAGTGTCGACCAACATTGGTATTTGTTTCCCTTCAATTTGGACTTGAACTAATGGTTCTTTTCCAGTTATTGCTGTTATTATTGGCATCTGACCTTCCCCTGCAGGACCTCCCCATGTGTTAACAGGACCGAAATTTTGTTGTTGTGAATTTGGGTCTTGACACTGAGGTTGTTGATCTCCCTAGCCTCCCTCGACCCATTTAGGTGCCGGCCATGGGTTAATTGGACAGTTCTGTCGGGTGTGTCCAGGTTGTTGACATCCCCAACAGCATTTGGGAAAAACTTGCATCGGAGGGCCTTGTTGCTGGTGCCTCCGTTTCAGTCCGTCTTTTTGTGTCATTTGAGGCTGCCTCCTCACTTGTCGGACTTGGCCTGTTCTCGGCTGCTGAGCATTCACATTGATGACTCGTGGCATTTGAAGTGGCGGTGCTGGAGGTGGAGCTGGTAACATTGGTTCCTCCACGCTTGGCTTTTCTTCCACAACTGTGGCTTGGACTTTCTTTATGTTTTTGTTTGACAATTCCCCAAATTGCAGCTGGGCGACTTTTCTTGGTGGTTGCCCCTTTAGAGCCTTGGGGTCAATCTTGATGGGATACTCCCTTCGCAGTGTCCCCCACAAGTCTTTGCGATAGGGATTAAATTCAAGTCCGTCAGCTTCAGGGTTCTGCATCCACCTGTGTCCACTTTGGTATAGCAGATTTTCCATTGTTGGTATTCCCAACACTTGTGCCCACACAGTCTTGATATCTCCGAGTGCCAGTATTTTGCCCACCGTTTCTTCCTCAAATGCCCTTATCCATTTGCCGGCCCCCTCATGGATACCAGGCAGCCGGGCAATCAACCCCTCAAGATCAAGTGTTTGCCACGGAATGTTCTGTCCCTGCATTCCTTTTATTAATATTGGTAATTGGTGAGCCGGATCAGTATACCTATCTGGAGGGTTTATGGCAGGTCTGTATCTGAGGTCATACTTTTTGTTTTCCTTGTCATTTGTTGCAAACGTAAGACTTCCCCCTAATACTTCTCTCTCTTCTCCCTCTTGCACTATTCCAGGATAACTTACCCTTCTTCTCCATGCTATCGCCTTACGAGGTCCTCCAACTACTCTTCTATCCTTTTTCCCTTCTTGCTTTACCTTCATGCTCTTACTTTGTACATGTTCTTCCTTGATTTCATCTCTCTCATCCTCAAACTTTTGTATTTTAGTTTTTTTCCTTTCTCGATTCAAGCCTGAATGCTTCAGGTTAAGCCAATATGAGTGTCCATCTTTTTTAGTCATGTCTTTAAGAGCGTCTTCTTTGTTTGCATAACAGTCCGTTACTTTTGACTTCTTTGGCTTGGCGCCCTTTCTCTCCGTGCTGCAGTATTGTGGTGGGTTTGGCACCCAATCAACTAGTGAAACTTCAGCTTGTCTATCATCATCAAATTCAACTTCTTCTGTTATGTCGACTGCTCCTGTAATGGACGGGTAAAGGCCAGATGGGGCTGTTGCAGTAAACCGATCGAAGGTCATATTTTTGTTTTTATTCTAACTCCTTCCTCCCCTTTAGTTTTGAGTATTTCGCAATTCTTTTTTATAGCTTTTCTAAACATTTCACCTTCTTTTTTAAACAGCTGTACAATCTCCAATTCTTTTTCCCGTTTCAACTGTCTTGTGTTACTTTTGTCTTTGGATTTATGATCCTTAATTCGTACTTCCATATCATCACACAGACTCACATCAAATGTTCCACCTTCCGGCCAGCTTGAACTTAAGCTTTTAGTGCGTTTTTCCCACTTTTTTGAAAGCACCTCAATGTCATTTTTCTTGGTTGGGTATTTTAACCCTAAGATCATCACTGGAGTAATTGCCATGACAAAACACACCGCTCACCCTAAAAAATAAAAACCCTTCTTCCACAAGCGCTAGTCCTCAACACTCTGCGGGAGGGGTTTAGCCACTCCCCCTGTACTCCCTGGCTTGCAGTTCCTTTAAGTGTTCAGTTTGCTTCCGGTCAGTGTCACAGTCACACAGCTTAACAAGAGTTAATACGTTTGCAAATAATAAGAGCGGAGTCTAGTAAGACTTACCACATAAAAATGTAAAGGATTTTCTCTCTGCTCAACTGTCGCAGCTTTCCTTTAAATAGTTAATAACTTTTACCACTGTGCAGCCAATGTCTGTGACGCAGTTTTGACTTCTCTGTGACCCCCCCACGGCCCTTCTAGAATCTCAACAGGAACGCAGCCCACAAAACATTCATTACATTCACATCAGTACAAGCTACAAAGTCAGAATACGCGACACTCAATCATATTCAAAGTGACCCACAAATTATTTTAATTTAGTAATGTTTAACGGGTTTAAATTAACCCTTTTATTGTTTCCAAAAGCCTCTGATCGATCGTTTGAGAAAGACAAGCCATCACTGGGACTTCCGCCTTTTTTTATATATGTCGTGGAGAATGATGAGGCCAAACACACCACGTTGTAGTAGAAGAAGGAAAGAGCCCCCCAATTTATTCGCACATGTCTTTTATACACTTCTGGTACGCCTCGATCCGCACGTACTCTCCTGGACTCCTTTCCATAAAAGGACATGTTTTCAGACTTTTTTGGCACAACACAATCTGCACGTACTTTCCTGGAAGCTTCTCCCTAACAGGACATGTTTTTATACACTTTTTGGCACAACACAATCTGCACGTACTTTCCTGGAAGCTTCTCCCTAACAGGACATGTTTTGATACACTTTTTGGCACAACACATGACTGAAAACACATTGTATAACTAAGCATCTGGAGTTCACAATTTCACAATACAACTAACGCTTATTTTCTTAGTCGAGTAATCTAAAGCTTGTTTTAATTAATTGAGTAATTGATTAGGCCAAATCAATATGAACCAAACACAAACAGTTAGTGGTTTAGTCAGTACACATCTAAAAAGTTAAACTGTTGATTGCTATTTCCAAAGTTAAAGCTGATGTGTGTGAATGTCTTGTTTTGCATGAAACACTACGATAATAGGTCTGCTTTGATGGATGATAAAGGAAATTTACAAAATATTAACATTTGAGAGGCTGAAATAAGAGGATGTTTACATTTAAATAAAAAATGATTAAATCGAATGCCAAAATAGTGATTAATTGGATAATTGATCAACCAACTGGATTTAAATCTTTCCGTTGGACAAGTTCCATGTTTGCAAGTTCTTCCCGTGCATCGGGGGTTTTCTCCGGGTACTCCGGTTTCCTCCCATATTCAAAAAATATGCATATTAGGTTAATTTGCGACTCTAAATTGTCCATTGGTAAGAATGTAAGTGTGAATGGTTGTTTGTAGACCATTTAGGGTGTACCCAAAGTCAGCTGGGATAGACACCAGAATACTCCCGCAACCCTAGTGAGGGCAACGGCATAGAAAATGGATGGATGGATGGATTAAAATAATATTATTATGATTATGCAATGACTCTGCTGGAGTTCATCAGTATGTTTATCTGCATCCTCCATGAGGACTTTCAACCCCATTATTTTTCGTGCACTCTGCTCTTCCAAACTCTCCACAGTGACAGCCACAACCACGCACAGTCCTCCTTTAAACAGTGTGGTCCACATATTTAGTGTAATGTTTAAAAAAATGCATGCATGGATAGTCTAATAATGCACAATATATATTTATTTTCCCTTGTGACCTTGGACACAGCTCAACTGAGTTCTCATCACGTCAAGGTGAGCAGCAAGGGCAATGCAGAACATGAGCATGTGACGACTTTGTGTAAGAAAAAAACCCCTTGGGCAACCTTTCATTACTGTTTTCATTCATGTCTTATTAGTCATTAGATGATATACTTCATAAGTGACTATTCTGCAGTACATTATTATATGCCTCAGCAGCAGGTGCTTCAGACACTGCAAGGACATTGAATTGTTCTGTGCAAAACAAAATGTTTTAGTTTAAATCTCCCAATATACACTTTGTCTTTTGCTACAATGTATGCAATGAGGCACAATTTTCAGGACCAATTTACTCTGCCAAGATTTTGACTGATATTCTTAAGATGGGAGTGAATTATTTGACCCAATACAAGGCTTTTGAGATCGGCTTAAATGCAAAGAGTGTATATAATTAGAACCGTTAATTTGCATGTGCTAGCCTAGCACTTTTTGGTCAGTCACTGATTGTCAATTTGCTGACTCGTTCAGTATCATTCTCTACAGCTCTCACAACTTTCTGTCATCAACTTCAGATGTTTTCCTTGGTGTACCCGGTTGATTTCAGTCAGTACACCACTGATTTATTTCTTCTCCAGGACACTACAAATGGTTGTAGTGGCTATGACCAATGATTTGCATCCTCCCTCACATTCGCAATTGCTTGTTCTTCACCCTTAGACAGCTCTCCGATTTTCATGTTGTGTTCACCTCTAAATGTAGTCTACACAGGCAAAACCTAACCTGAGCATAGCCATTCGGTGTTTTTATTGATTGAAGAAGCAATGTAATAGGACACACTTTGACAACAAAACACACTTAGTCACATATTCCATTACTTTTGCTCACATGAAAAATGGGGTGGGTTCAAACAAAAGCTGTTGCCTTCTAAATTGTAAGACCTGTTGCAAAGAACAAAACATCTTCAAAGGTCTCAAGGCCAAAATCTGCTGGCATTAGTGCATATGCACCAAACATGGGAAATTGAAAGGTGGATGAAAGTTTGGATGAGAATCTGATGAGAACCTTATAACTTTGACAGTAAAATCCAACAATGCATTTTTTTTTTTATGGTTTAAAACTTTGATCAGGAGTGTAATTTAAACTGGATAAAAATGCTTGCTTTATGCTTACTCATATTAATTATTTTGTGTCACATTCTTGTTGCTTTAAATCATACTACGAAGCTTATCAGACGAATTTAGTAACAGCAGATGCTTCTCACTTTAATACTGCATGATTTTAGATGATTAGAATTGCTACAGCAAACAGAACCTATTGATTCTATCATTGCTGAAGTGGTGACTTGCAGCAGAGCTTTATGGCCAAAAAACCTATATCTCATCATGAACTCTTAAGTTGTGACCTGAGGCTGCCTCCACATCAGGGACACGCTCCTCATGAATATGCAACAGCTTTGCTGGGAGTCATGACTAATATATTTCCCTTAATTAATGAGAGGGGAGCGTAAAGCCCTGCAGCAACCAGCAGCAATTATTTAGCTTTTGTCTTCCCAAGGATTTCCCTTCCATGTCAAGCTGAAAAAGGTGTGTCAAAAGCACAGCTTGTTAATATGAAGTAGCATGAGAAGTAGGTTGCGTTAAAGGTGGTATAAAACAGGAAAGGTTTTGTGATTAATTATTTATTTCTTTAATTAGTACAAGGCAGTGGAGCAATACAATCTTATTGCTTATGGCCACCATTGCAAAACATCTAAGGAAAATATGGACGACTAAGCGATAAAAGGCATGATTACTAAAAATAAACCTAACCAAATCTCTGTTGGTACACACATTGTGCCATGTGTGCACAATCTGTTTTTATGCATTACACCAAAACAAGCCAGTTGATTCTCATCTAGCGCTGTGCAGATATGTAACACAAACCAAAAAAGAAACGACAATTTGGCAATAATCAATTAAACATAGAGAAAAATATTAAGAGGCCGCACGGTGGTCGAGTGGTTAGCACATTGGCCACACAGTCAGGAGATCTGGAAGACCTGGGTTAAAATCTCCATTGGGCATCTCTGTGTGGAGTTTGCATGTTCTCCCTGTGCGTGTGTGGGTTTTCTCCGGGTACTCCGCTTTCCTCCCACATTCCAAAAACATGCATGTTGGTTTCATTGGCCGCTCTAAATTGTCCATTAGAGTGTGAATGTTTGTTAGTCTATATGTGCCCTGCGATTGACTGGCGACCGGTCCAGGGTGTACCCCGCTTCTCGGCCAAAGCCAGCTGGGATAGGCTCCAGCATACCCGTGACCCTAATGAGGATACACAGTAGAAAATGAATGAATGAAAAATATTAGGTATATGACAGAATTGGGTTCCCTTTTTGAGCTGAATCCTAGATTGGGTTGTTCAACTTCACGAAACTGGACGGTCATTGGATAAATGCTTGGGTTTTGTCCCGCCAATCGGACACTCGGCGTCTCTAAGTCGTACGTTTCACTCACTAGGGACGTGTGTGTGGGCATCCAGACCTGTGCAGCCCACTCACTTCGATTGCAAGATGGGCTATTGGGGCTATGTACTTTTAAACTTGTGAGACATGCAAGGGTCTCGCACTCCTCCCCTCTTGCGACCCGGTTGCGTGCAAGCTTTTCTTTGTGCAAGCACTCGCTGGGTTTAAAGTGAGCGTCTTGAAGCACTTTGGCTTTCCCAGAGTTGATGGTAAAGATGAGCTGGTCAAGAGCCAGACAAATTACATGCTAAAATAGTTTGACACAACAAATACGGAAAACCACACAAGAAAGTTTCCACCCAAACGAGAAGAAAAACAGCCAGCTGAACTTGCTGCCCAACAGAGAACCATCGAGCAAGTGATAACACATTTTCCACCCTACTCGAAAAAGGCGTCGTTTATTGCAAAGCATTTGGTGCGACTAGTGCACTTTACTTTTCCTGCTGGTTCCGTGCATGGGAAATACAGGGGGGGGCAAAAGTAGGGTTACAGTTACTTCCTTATTTGTTTCACCTTAACAATCACGTTTTAGATATCATTCAATGCATCCACGGAAATTGAAGGACATCAGAATTTGTGTCATACTGTGTGTCCGATATACAAACATACAAGGGTTTTGCCCCCCCCGTATTTTGGTGCATGTAACCTTCCAATTATTAAAAGAAAATGTATGTCAATGAATCCGTTTCATGTTTATTTTGATGTAGATGTAGTTACAAGCATGATTTTTTTAGTACTACACAGTGAGTAAAAATATATGATGTGTATACAATTTATTTAGAAACTATTGATCACCAAAAAAGATGCATCAATAATCGTTTATCATTGCTTTGCAGGCCTCTGAATTGTAATCGCATCATATTGGGAAGTGGCCAGAGATCCCACTCACACTGACGCCTACCCACCAGAATACTACATGTTACTTGTCGGCCAATATTTTCTGACTAAAAATAAGACACTGTCAGCTACAAAAAGCGATCATTTATTAATACATTTTGAAAAAAACGTGATAGAGGGAGGGCGTGATGTTTGAACTTAGCGAGGACCGGCTGTAATGCTGTCATGTTTTTTATCCTTAAAAAAATGATTGAAAAAATACTGAAAAAGAAAGTGTGTGTGATACAATTTGAAATACATAAATGGAATAAAAAAAGCATTTGGCTGATAGCGGAAAATGGATTCCAAGAATGCTGGTTGAGTATTGTCAAATGCTGACAATAAACCATGCAGAATAATTTTATTTTCTAATCTAAAATGCAATACCCTTATTAAGCATCGTACAATCACGTGGCACTAGTGCAATTTTAATGACACAAACACAACAATTGTACCATCTCAACATGTAATGCAACTCCCTCCGTTTGGTTGGTTGGTTAGGCGAGCCACACATCCTAACATACGTGCTCCTCCATGCTGGCTACGTGAAAAAAAATTACAATTGCAAAAGACACACACGTGATCTGCACGAATTTGGAAACGCAGAGCCTGTAGAAAGAAAATTGGGATGCAAATTATTTTCTGCATGCAACCAGGAAAGCCTTGCACAAAGCCTGTTAGCAAGGCAGGGGAGTAGTGCTTGTGTGGCGGGCGACGCCTCCAGCTGTAGACTCTGCTTCTCCCAACCTCCATGGGCTCACAGCGGCTGCTCACATACCGTATTCAACATGAATGCGTCTTGCCCGGCCACGGTGGGGTATTCTTCCCACTGTACACGCTGGTTTTCCCGGTCACGATAGCCGTAGGAAGCCACTACGCCCATCTTGCAATCGAAGTGAGTGGGCTGCACAAACCTCGTAAGATGCCCAGTGAGTGAAACGTACGACAGCCTTACATGAAGCGCACCCCGCACTCACAAAAAGGTAAGCGGCATGCATGAGGGTGTCACGAATCACTTGCTCCATAAGTACGGTACACTTGCAACATGCTGGTCATGGCCAAGAAATTTCCCCCAAAATTGCACAGCCCGTGCATGTAGCAACACGGCGTCGGGAGGCCCGCTTCAGCAATGAATATATAGTGATCCAAAATTGGACTCAGACATGTTGACATGACGCACAGTGCTCAGCTAACGGTGTGTGATGATTGATCATCAGAATGAGAGGCTGTTTATCTTCCCATTGCACACACAATGAGCTGTTTACAACTCAGAGGTAGAGCTGTGTCCCAAATCATTGATTTTATTACTTTCACAGTAAACTGCATACGATTGTCTTCACTTACAACGTAATATTTCTTACGAGTCTTTTAATGTATGTTTATGTGCTCCAAGGAGTAACAAACACGAATATTACATTTTTTCAGGACACAAACATCTGCCTGCCTGATTTCAAATGAGCTGGAACCACAGTGTCACAAACACAAACAATGGAACAATGGAACGTTGGAAGGACACACATTTTCTTTCCTTTTTTTTTTCAAACAAATTTCTTTTCATGCCTTAATCTAACACTCAACTTTAGAAATGACTAATCATTTCTAATGCCATTCATTCATTTTCTATACCGCTTGTCCTCATTAGAGTCGCGGGGATGCTGGAGCCTATCCCAGCTGGCTTTGGGCGGGAGGCGGGTCCACCCTGGACTGGTCGCCAGTCAATCACAGGGCACATATAGACAAACATTCACACTCTAATGGACAATTTAGAGCGGCCAATGAAGCTAACATGCATGTTTTTGGAATGTGGGAGGAAAGCGGAGTACCAGGAGAAAACCCACACACACACGGGGAGAACATGCAAACTCCACACAGAGACATTTCTAATGTTTTTAAATGAATCCTACAGACACAGTAAAGGAAATAATAAGCAGTTTGCCAGGCCTAATGTGTTTATTCCATCCTTTTCTGCAAGATTATGTCATATTTTTTGACAGCCAAACACCTTGAGTGTATCCAAACATAAATATATCAATTATACATCCTAAGCAGCACTGACATGGTGTGAAATTAACTATAATCTGTGTTGAAGTGTAGCAGATCAGACTAATAATTTATGTCATTTTGTAAAGTGCTTTTTAAATGTGTTGTGTCATACCAGATATGTATTACTTAAAAGAAAATACATGATGAGGATTGTAATTAGTATAGAGCAATCACATTTTCTTGTCACATTTTCCATTGGCCATTTCTAAGACCTAGTATTAGGCACAGCAGGGGCTTTTCTTTCTGCTATGCAGAAAACTCACTCACTCGATATACTGTAGGCTATGATTTGCTAACAAGTTCGGAGGGAGGTGGTACAACAGCCCGGGGGCCAATTAAAAATATAAATTATCAAGAAAATTAAACAAACAAAGAACAGTGAGAATAAAAAATCATCAGTATGTTTAAGAGAAAAAAGTTGTAAGCTAACAAATACCATTTTACATTTTAGTAGTAATTGTACAGTAAAAACAACAAAGTTGCAGAAAAAGTGATAATGTTACGAAATAACGTCAAATAGTATGGGAATAAAGTAATCATTAAATATTTATGTGGGAAGAAAGAAATTGTAAAAAAAAAAAAAAAATTTTTTTTATTTTTTTATTATTAATTTTTTTTTTTATTTAAAAAAAAATTTGCAATTTGACGAGACTAAACTTCTAATAAGAGCAAAAATAAAGTCATTTTAGTAGCATAGGGTTGAAATATTAAAGAACAAATGCTATTTTTTAGGTTGTAATATTATGAGAAACAAACACAACAAAATGTAAAAAAGAGGAAAAATAATATTAGAATATTATGGGAATAAAGTCATCCATCCATTTTCTATATCGTCTATATCATCCTCATTAGGGTCACGGGTATGCTGGAGCCTATCCCAGCTGACTTTGGGCGGGAGGCGGGGTTATTTTTCTGAGCGTTATGAAACAAAAAGTAGACGTCAAAACAAGTCACTTGCTCTGAGCAAGGTTCTCCCAATTGTCTGTCCGTCACGACGTGGGATGATTCTTGGCCCAAGTGAAGGTTGCTACTGATGCTAGTGCATAATCATCGGACGGCATCTGCAAAAGAAGGGTTTTAAGAACAAAAAAAATGTCTTCAAGGACCTTGACTTCTTCAACGCCACAAAATTGCCCATTTGGATGTTTTCCACACGGCACAATGGAGGGGGCGCCATTGTGATCTTGGGTGCCTTTTCCTGGTTGTGCAGGGGCATCAAAAAGCAGCAGGCTATGTAGAAATGTTGCAGGGGACACGCCTCATGACTGAAGGCCCTCGTGTGTATGCTAAAGATTGTGGTTTCCAACAGAACAAAGCTGCAGTTCCTGAGGCCTGCCTGACAGAGGCCTGCTCTTCCAGAAGAATAGTGTCACTCTTTTGGACCATCCTGTGTGTTACCCTGATATAAATCCTATTGCCCTGCGGGAAGCAATATTCACATTCCAACGAGCCTCCCGAAAACGCTGGCATCAAGCATGCCAGTTAATCACGCCGTTTTTGAGGTTATTAACAAGAGTGGCGGTGGTAGTGTTAGAGGTTACATTGAACATGAAAGTTCTTGTCATGGTAAATAATTCACATAGCAGTCATAATAAACAGTAATAAACAAACAGAACATACATGGTGGGATGGTGGTGAGTACAATGTATAGCATCAGATATTCACAGCAGTCTTCCTTCTATTTTGTACATCGGCTGCTTGTATTGTTTCTTACAATTGCTTGTTTTAAACTACTAATTACTCGGTGTGTTTCGTAATTTAATTCTGCATACTGAAATACTGAAAGTTTTCAGCGTCAGGTCATGTTTCTTCTTTCTTGTTGAGAAGAATATCACAGGTTATTGTTTGCCTTTTGCATCATTTTAGCTGAAAATGCACTAGATCAGTGAATTTTCATAATTGTTCATTTAGAAACAGAGGGTTTGTATGTTCTCTATACACGGCATTATGGATTATCCTAACTGATCTTTTTTGTAATACATTTAGCGAGTGCAGTATAGATATATATACTATATATCTAATAGTTTAGATATGGTAATACCAGAGAACAATAGAGAGTATGAAGTGATTTTTTGGTCAGGAACAAATTTTGTTTCATTGGGTACTGTTGTATTTCTCACCACTTTAGTTGTAAGTTGTTGATGTGAGGTTTCCATACAGTTCATTACAGTCTTTTTTGGACTCGTTTTTCTATTTTAGGAGGGTTTCAGCTTATCCTATCCAATTTTCCTAGCCTATTTCAGTTTAATGGTTGTTTTCAATCAATTGCTTACTCTTTTTTTTGTCTCACTCCCATTTCTTCTTTTTGCATTTTGCTAAACTCTACTTGGAACCTTCTTAAGATCCAAGATCTTAAAAGTTTTGATCAGGATTGTATGTTCTAAAATGTATTGATTAAAATGTCCCTGTTTCTTACGCTGTACAATATTTATACAATGTGGTGGCCGCAGGTCATTCCCACATTATGAGTTTCTATCAGGTTGGCTCACTAGCAGATCATGTAGCATGTCATGTGTAAGTGGATTGTTTCTATGATTAAATTGCTTCAGCAGACAGATGCATACATTTTGAGTTGACAGAAATTATTTTCACTTGATAACAAAATAAAATCTCCATGAGTATCTCAATGGGGAGTCATTATCAGTACTACAGGCAATTACTCTATCTCATTAACGGAAGTGTAGCAGGATTTCAAACATCACAGCAGGCATCTCAGTGCTGAGATGATAAAATTAATGAAGGATGAATTCCATTTAGCTGTTGATGTTTAAAAACTGCGAAAGGTGGATCAACTTTCAAGAGTACAGGTATGTAATTGGGCTGTGTTGGACTATTTTTATAATGCTGCGTTTGGGATTTTCATAAAGTACTAGTATTTACTAGATATACCGTACAGTATACTATTTACTAATATATGTATATAATATTATAGTATCCCCCGCAGACCCACCACTTGCAAAGGCAAGCATAAGGGTCCGGTGCATTGTGATTTGGGCAGTTGTCGAGGGCGGGTGTCCGGGCAACCTGGTTTTCGGCGGCCAAATCTGGTTCTTGGGAAATGGAATGTCACTTCTTTGGTGGGGAAGGAGCCCAAGCTTGTGGAAAAGGCATAGAGATTTCGACTAGATATATTCGGACTCACCTCAACCCACAGTTTGGACTCTGGAACCAAATTCCTTGAGAGGGGCTGGACCTTGTTTTTCTCTGGAGTTGCTGCAGCGGAGAGCCGGCGAGCTGGTGTGGGGTTTATTATTATACCCCCGGCTTGGTGCCTCTGTGCTGGAGTCATCCCCTAATAAACGAGAGGGTTATCTCCCCACGCCTTAGGGCTGGGGAAAGGGTCCTGACTGTGGTTTGTGTGTACGCGCCAAACGGCAGTTCAGAGTACCTAGCCTTCTTGGAGTCTATCAGAGGGGTTCTGGAGAGCACCCCAGCTGGTGACTCCATAGTTCTACTGGGGGACTTCAACGCCCATGTGGGCAATGACAGTGTGACTTGGAGGGGTGTGGTTGGGAGGAACGGCCTCCCTGACCTGAACCCGTGCGGTGTGTTGTTGCTGGACTTCTGTGCAAATCACAGTTTGTCCATAACAAACACCATGT
>QODF01000027.1:2363070-2373327 GCA_024372805.1 Oostethus manadensis | reverse complement strand
GACCTGGAAAAGGCATTCGACCGTGTCCCTCGTGGTGTCCTGTGGGGGGTGCTCCGGGAGTACGGGATTGATGGTCCGCTTCTACGTGCCATTCGGTCCTTGTACAATCGAAGCAGGAGCCTGGTTCGCATTGCCAGCAGTAAGTCGAGCTTGTTTCCGGTGAACGTTGGCCTCCGCCAAGGCTGCCCTTTGTCACCGATTCTGTTCATAATCTTCATGGACAGAATTTCTAGGCGCAGTCAAGGTGTTGAGGGAGTCCAGCTTGGTGACCTTAGGATCTCGTCTCTGCTATTTGCAGACGATGTGGTCCTTATGGCCTCATCAGGCTGTGACCTTCAGCGTTTACTGGAGTGGTTTGCAGCTGAATGTGAAGCTTCTGGGATGAGACTCAGCACCTCCAAATCCGATGCCATGGTTTTCAGTCGTAAACGGGTGGACTGTACCCTCTGGGTTGGGAGTGAGGTCTTGCCTCAGGTGGAGGAGTTCAAGTATCTCGGGTTCTTGTTCACGAGTGAGGGAAGGTTGGAGCGTGAGCTCGACAGACGGATCGGTGCAGTATCTGCAGTAATGCGGACGCTGTACTTGACCGTCGTGGTGAAGAGAGAGTTGAGCCGGGAGGCAAACCTCTCTGTTTACCAATCGATCTACGTTCCCACCCTCACCTATAGTCATGAGTTATGGGTCATGACCGAAAGATCGAGATCGTGGATACAAGTGGCGGAAATGAGTTTCCTTCGTAGGGTGGCTGGACTCACCCTAAAAGATAGGGTGAGGAGCTCGGCCATCCGGAAGGAGCTCAGAGTAGAGCCGCTTCTCCTTCACATCAAGAGGAGCCAGTTGAGGTGGCTCCGGCATCTAGTCCGGATGCCTCCCGGGCGCCTCCCTGGTGAGGTGTTTCGGGCATGCCCAGCCGGGAGGAGGCCCCGGAGGTCGACCTAGGACATGCTGGAGGGACTTTGTCTCACAGCTGGTCTGGGAACGCCTTGGTGTCCTCCCGGTGGAGCTGGAAGAGGTCGCCATGGACTGGGAAGTCTGGACTTCCCTACTGAAACTGCTGCCCCCGCAACCCGGACCCGGATAAGCGGAGGAAAATGGAATGGAATGGAATAGTATACTATATAGATATAGGCATAGCTTATTATTTATGCACATATTTAATACCCCGCCTCTCGCCCAAAGTCAGCTGAGATAGACTCCGGCATACCCCCGCGACCCTGATGAGGATAAGCAGCATAGAAGATGGATGGATAAACGTTGTATATTATAATATATATATTGTAATAATAATAATGTTTCACTGAGCTTTATTAGGATAAGCATGCACCGTAATTGCGATTATGTGACACATCTTGTGTTGACTTTCACTTTGTTTCTTATGACTGGGAAAATGAACAATAGCCCATAAAATGTGCAGTCAATTGACAGCTTGTCACATGCTAAGACTATCCATGCCAGCTTGTGTAGTTGCTAATGTTTCAATCTCATTCAACTTTCTGGCCGGACTCTAGCTAGTTTGTTTTTGTTGCACGACCAAGCTACAAGTGGCTATTTGCGTTCGTGGGATACATAATCACACTAAACAATCTTGCTCTTTTGTTATCATTATAATACTTAGCTTTTGCCTACAAACTCTATATATCTGTCCCACGTGTTTGTATTACTCTAGAACCAGTATGAAATTAAATGTATGTTTATGTCAAATAGCACATTCTATACGTTTGTACTAGTCACATAGTACAATTGGACTATAGTAATATAGCATATATATGTATCCATTCATATAATATATTACTTAATACTAATAATTGTTGTCAAGTTTAAAAAAAAACAATTTTTAAGGTGTGGTGGTTTATATTTTGTAGTGGCGCACTGCCACGATCAATTACATGTAGTGGAAACCTTCGAGTGCTAATGGCTAGGGCTGCCATTAGACAATTTCCCAAAGGGCCCAGTGTCCTGTCCCAGTGCTAATGGGTAATTTAGAAGAGTCAGCTTAAAAAATGTAATGGATGTTTTGGAGTAGTATGAATACTTTGGAAATAAATTGTTCAATAATGATTTCTTTTGTTAAAGATAACTAAATTAACAGAATAAAATAATTCAAACTTTATTAAATGAAAATCTGTCCTGCTTGAATTAAGGTTCCACGGATCTCCAAATTTTTATATTTTGTGTTTTATTTATGACATTTAAATTATACGCTACTTTGTATACCAAGCAGCTTTCCACTCAAACTGTGTGGCCGTCGTCTCTGCTTTGTGGCCATTTGTTAATTAGGGAAACAGTTATAACAAACAACTACAAAGAGTATTGACACGTTGGACAAACTCAGCTGGCAAAATAGCAGATATAGTATCACTATCACAAAGCTGGACACACCATGTGTGTGTGTTCATTAAACAACCACGCACAAGTAGAGCAAAAATGTTTGCTGACTCTTGAAAAAGTTAGTACGCCCTATGAACCCTATGAACATGATATCTACTTGTAGTTTCCCCATTGGACAAAAACGAGCTCTGAACTAACCACATTGCTTGTTATGGACATGCTATGCAAGCAGAGCAGCCAGAGTTTGTTTTAAAAACAAAATGTCAAAAAAAAAGTGACATTTGTAGTCTGAAGACAAGAACCTAGGGGGGTAACTCTTGCAAGCTAGCTAGTCAGATAGGTAGACCTATTTAGGCTTGCTCTTCCACCTTGGTGTGTCCCTCAAGTCATCAAGCAAGATAAATGCAACAATCCCAATGCTATGTTATATACAGTATTCTTTTTCTATGTATGGATTTGTTTTCTATTTAGTGCCTCTCCCAATTGTAACACAGACACAACTCTTGTCAGTTCCTGGTCTACAGCAAAGACCTCGTCCACGCGGGAACTTTCCAAAGATTTTTTTGGTGGGTTGACGAAGTGGGGATTGGTCATTGATGTCATCATTTTTGTAAATACTGTATATACAGCAACACCAAGCTGGTGTTTCCAGATGTTCCCACTCTGAAAGCCTTTTTCCAAAAATACAGTTTTAGGTCAACGGTGTTCCCGTGTGTATGAGAGGCTGAAACGATAAAATACTTTGTCCTTTTTGACCTGAAATTATAATCGAGATCTACCACAATCAAACGGTACCCTACCTCTGCAACTAATACCCCAGTGAACTTGGGGCAAAAAAGCGTGATCATATGTGTTAGATAGTTGGCTGTGTAGCTATAGAGAGGTAAACTGGTGTTACAAAAAACATGGATGCATAAACAGTGACAATTGGTAGAGAAAACCATATTCTGTTTTCAAATGAACCTTACCTCAACACACACTCCACATGTACCCACACATCTGCTAACTGTAGGGCTCTTCCTTCATGTTCCTCTTCTACAGAGCATGACAAGTGTGCCAGCAGCCAGAACTCTTGTGATGAGAATGCCATCTGCACCAACACTATTCGAGGACACATGTGTACCTGCAAGCCTGGCTATGTTGGAAATGGCACCATCTGCAAAGGTAAGCTCCTACTTCGGAATGTCCCCTCGGCCATGTAAATAGTCACACAAACACAGACTACCAACGAGGAGTGATCAGATGTCTTTCACAGTCTGGTACAGCCCTCGGCAAGACTGATGATGAAAATGGATTCGGGAGCCTTTTTCACATGTGTGCCTACTCTCCCCCAGTGCTCATGCTGTTGGCTGTGTTGCACTGCCTAAGCACCTCATTGAGTTTGCTGTTGGGGATCACACAGCTGGAGGAAGGAAGGGCATACCTGGTTGGTCTTTTTGTCCAATATGTGAGGACAAGGGTTACATACCTGAACAAAGAACAGTAAAACCTGATATAAAACATGTAAACTAACATTACTTGTAGGTTATGACATATTGGCTCACATTAAGAGTTTGGTTTAATCTCACATAAAATATGCTGAGAAAAGCCCTGACCTTGAGGTGTTTTCATTTAAATGCATTACATTATTTTAGCAGATATATTGATATATAACAAAAGAAGTGACTATTTAAACTTTTGTAAACTTTATTATTTGTAACAGACTTGAACAGATGCAGTCCTAGCAATTTGGAGTTGGAGACAAGACTATTCCCATGTGCTCCACAAAACCTTTAAAAAAAATATTGCTGTGTTATTTTGTCAATCTCCAAATTTCAATTTCAAAAACATAAANAGAAGGCCCCCGGGAAGACCTAGGACACGCTGGAGGGACTATGTCTCACAGCTGGCCTGGGAACGCCTTGGTGTCCTCCCGATGGAGCTGGAAGAGGTCGCTGGGGACCGGGAAGTCTGGACTTTCCTACTGAAGCTGCTGCCCCCGCGACCCGGACCCGGATAAGCGGTGGAAAATGGATGGATGGATGGATGAGCTTTATTAGGATAAGCATGCACCGTAATTGCGATTATGTGACACATCTTGTGTTGACTTTCACTTTGTTTCTTATGACTGGGAAAATGAACAATAGCCCATAAAATGTGCAGTCAATTGACAGCTTGTCACATGCTAAGACTATCCATGCCAGCTTGTGTAGTTGCTAATGTTTCAATCTCATTCAACTTTCTGGCCGGACTCTAGCTAGTTTGTTTTTGTTGCACGACCAAGCTACAAGTGGCTATTTGCGTTCGTGGGATACATAATCACACTAAACAATCTTGCTCTTTTGTTATCATTATAATACTTAGCTTTTGCCTACAAACTCTATATATCTGTCCCACGTGTTTGTATTACTCTAGAACCAGTATGAAATTAAATGTATGTTTATGTCAAATAGCACATTCTATACGTTTGTACTAGTCACATAGTACAATTGGACTATAGTAATATAGCATATATATGTATCCATTTATATAATATATTACTTAATACTAATAATTGTTGTCAAGTTTAAAAAAAAACAATTTTTAAGGTGTGGTGGTTTATATTTTGTAGTGGCGCACTGCCACGATCAATTACATGTAGTGGAAACCTTCGAGTGCTAATGGCTAGGGCTGCCATTAGGCAATTTCCCAAAGGGCCCAGTGTCCTGTCCCAGTGCTAATGGGTAATTTAGAAGAGTCATCTTAAAAAATGTAATGGATGTTTTGGAGTAGTATGAATACTTTGGAAATAAATTGTTCAATAATGATTTCTTTTGTTAAAGATAACTAAATTAACAGAATAAAATAATTCAAACTTTATTAAATGAAAATCTGTCCTGCTTGAATTAAGGTTCCACGGATCTCCAAATTTTTATATTTTGTGTTTTATTTATGACATTTAAATTATACGCTACTTTGTATACCAAGCAGCTTTCCACTCAAACTGTGTGGCCGTCGTCTCTGCTTTGTGGCCATTTGTTAATTAGGGAAACAGTTATAACAAACAACTACAAAGAGTATTGACACGTTGGACAAACTCAGCTGGCAAAATAGCAGTTATAGTATCACTATCACAAAGCTGGACACACCATGTGTGTGTGTTCATTAAACAACCACGCACAAGTAGAGCAAAAATGTTTGCTGACTCTTGAAAAAGTTAGTACGCCCTATGAACCCTATGAACATGATATCTACTTGTAGTTTCCCCATTGGACTAAAACGAGCTCTGAACTAACCACATTGCTTGTTATGGACATGCTATGCAAGCAGAGCAGCCAGAGTTTGTTTTAAAAACAAAATGTCAAAAAAAAAGTGACATTTGTAGTCTGAAGACAAGAACCTAGGGGGGTAACTCTTGCAAGCTAGCTAGTCAGATAGGTAGACCTATTTAGGCTTGCTCTTCCACCTTGGTGTGTCCCTCAAGTCATCAAGCAAGATAAATGCAACAATCCCAATGCTATGTTATATACAGTATTCTTTTTCTATGTATGGATTTGTTTTCTATTTAGTGCCTCTCCCAATTGTAACACAGACACAACTCTTGTCAGTTCCTGGTCTACAGCAAAGACCTCGTCCACGCGGGAACTTTCCAAAGATTTTTTTGGTGGGTTGACGAAGTGGGGATTGGTCATTGATGTCATCATTTTTGTAAATACTGTATATACAGCAACACCAAGCTGGTGTTTCCAGATGTTCCCACTCTGAAAGCCTTTTTCCAAAAATACAGTTTTAGGTCAACGGTGTTCCCGTGTGTATGAGAGGCTGAAACGATAAAATACTTTGTCCTTTTTGACCTGAAATTATAATCGAGATCTACCACAATCAAACGGTACCCTACCTCTGCAACTAATACCCCAGTGAACTTGGGGCAAAAAAGCGTGATCATATGTGTTAGATAGTTGGCTGTGTAGCTATAGAGAGGTAAACTGGTGTTACAAAAAACATGGATGCATAAACAGTGACAATTGGTAGAGTAAACCATATTCTGTTTTCAAATGAACCTTACCTCAACACACACTCCACATGTACCCACACATCTGCTAACTGTAGGGCTCTTCCTTCATGTTCCTCTTCTACAGAGCATGACAAGTGTGCCAGCAGCCAGAACTCTTGTGATGAGAATGCCATCTGCACCAACACTATTCGAGGACACATGTGTACCTGCAAGCCTGGCTATGTTGGAAATGGCACCATCTGCATAGGTAAGCTCCTACTTCGGAATGTCCCCTCGGCCATGTAAATAGTCACACAAACACAGACTACCAACGAGGAGTGATCAGATGTCTTTCACAGTCTGGTACAGCCCTCGGCAAGACTGATGATGAAAATGGATTCGGGAGCCTTTTTCACATGTGTGCCTACTCTCCCCCAGTGCTCATGCTGTTGGCTGTGTTGCACTGCCTAAGCACCTCATTGAGTTTGCTGTTGGGGATCACACAGCTGGAGGAAGGAAGGGCATACCTGGTTGGTCTTTTTGTCCAATATGTGAGGACAAGGGTTACATACCTGAACAAAGAACAGTAAAACCTGATATAAAACATGTAAACTAACATTACTTGTAGGTTATGACATATTGGCTCACATTAAGAGTTTGGTTTAATCTCACATAAAATATGCTGAGAAAAGCCCTGACCTTGAGGTGTTTTCATTTAAATGCATTACATTATTTTAGCAGATATATTGATATATAACAAAAGAAGTGACTATTTAAACTTTTGTAAACTTTATTATTTGTAACAGACTTGAACAGATGCAGTCCTAGCAATTTGGAGTTGGAGACAAGACTATTCCCATGTGCTCCACAAAACCTTTAAAAAAAATATTGCTGTGTTATTTTGTCAATCTCCAAATTTCAATTTCAAAAACATAAAGCCTCCGTTTCCCATAAGGCACTGAAATGAACACAGCAAAAACACAACGAACTAGGGATGCTCCGATTGGTCGGCCACCGATCAATATCATCCGATTTCCATAAAAACACGTGATCGGCGTATTTCAAAGCCGATCACAAAAAAATTCCCCTACATGTCTGCTGTGTCATGTTGGGTTGCCAACAAAATGACACGACCTTGCTTGACACATGCTACGCAAATCGATGCCAGCGTGTTTGATCACTCCCTTACCATACCTACTGCCGATCGACTATTCTTGCACATTTGTTTGCACGCTTTGCCCTGTCTGCCACTGGATGTACTTTACTTTGGCGGCAGCTAGCTTGCTAGCTTCGGACTCCAAATGTGACTTTTTACCCCGGTGACATTTTGTTTTTAAAACAGACAAGCAATGCAGTCTTTTTTGTCTTCCCAAAGTTTTTTTCTCACGGGAAAGCTCCAAGTGCATATCACATTCATGGGGTATGGTACTAACTATTTCGAGCGTCACTGAAGAACTTTATTTTCTTGTTGTCATTACACTTACGTCATGCCCTCAGAAAACTCCATGTATTGTTTAATGAACAAAAGCATATTATGTTCGGCCACGGCATTGGCCACCACCAGGGGGCATTTCATCATAACCACTGCAATGGCCAGGGCATTGGCCACCACCAGGGGGCATTCCATCATAACCACTGCAATGGCCAGGGCATTGGCCACCACCAGGGGGCATTTCATCATAACCACTGCTATGGCCAGGGCATTGGCCACCACCAGGGGGCATTCCATCATAACCACTGCAATGGCCAGGGCATTGGCCACCACCAGGGGGCATTTCATCATAACCACTGCAATGGCCACGGCATTGGCCACCACCAGGGGGCATTTCATCATAACCACTGCAATGGCCAGGGCATTGGCCACCACCAGGGGGCATTCCATCATAACCACTGCTATGGCCAGGGCATTGGCCACCACCAGGGGGCGCTTCAACAAGGTTAGCCATTCACAGACTGGTTAAAATGAGTGGCCGGACACCTTCTTACTGGCATTTACTTGGTTGTATTACTTTACTTGTGCAGTAATTCCATTACTCTTTTATTTTTTATCCTCCGATATTTTATTCTTGTCTTTATTCCTCATTTTCAATATTTTTTAACCGTTTCCACGGCAGCGGCCACAGACCAGTGAAATGGCCACTACTAGGTGGCGCTTCACCAAGGCCAGCCATTCACACAGTGGTTAAAATGAGAGGCCAGACACAGTTTAACCGGGATTTACTTGACTGTATTACTTCACTAAGCAATTCAATTACTCTTTTAATTTATATTCTCACAATAGTTTATTCTGGTCTTTATTCCACATTATTCCTCATTTTCACTCTTTTTTAGCCTTTACGCCACGCCATCGGCCACAGCCCACTGCAAAGCCCACAGCATTGGCCACCACAAGGAGGCACTTCACCGTGGCCAACCATTGAAACAGTGGTTAAAATGAGTGGCCACACACCTTTTTACTGGCATTTACTTGACTGTATTACTTAACTTCCTCTAACCATTTCATTATCTTTATTATTTGCATGAAGTCATCGTGGGTTATTTTTGTAGTACCAGCCGGCTTCTGTTACTCACGCAGTTCCTCTATGCTCAACTTTACATAAATACATTACATTCATTTGTTTATCTGTGTGTGTGGTGATGGGGTGTGGAGTGTATGGGGATGCATTGGGCATTGCTTTTAAGTTTGTTGAGATGTTAGGGCTGCATTCCGTGTGTATTAAAAAAATAACTATGAATACAGTACAGCTTGATTTGATACACGGCTTGGTTGTGTCGGGGCATAGTGTTGGAATACCTAGTGTACTTCAGCAATAATATGTAGTAGACATTACTCTTGACATTTTGATGAACCATGGATCCTCCTACGGAAGATGGAAAATAAAAGCGTAATGGAATTACTGCACAAGTCTAATAATACAGTTAGTATTACAGCCGGTAAAAAGGTGTCTGGCTACTCATTTTAACCACTGTTTGAATGGCTGGCCACGATGAAGCCCCCGCCTGGTGGTGACCAATGCCGTGGCCATTGCAGTGGTTAACCATTGGCCACAAAATTAACTCATCCTTGTTGATAAATTCAGTATCTACTTTGCATGGTGTCCAACTTTCATCACTTTTTCATCACTATTATAGCTCTCTGACTTGTGTTTTATTTATGACCAACAACATTTAAATTACTACTTTATTTACCAAGCAGATCTCCACTCACACAGTGTGGCCGTAGTCTTTATTTTGTGGTCATTTTGTGGTTTAGCTTTCTTGAGCTAAACAAAATTATTAAACACTTCCCTATTTTGTATGACTCCAAAACATGCATCATATTAAATTCAAGTTTGTGCCAGAGAGTACAATAATTGTTTCACACATCCATCCATCCATCCATCCATTTTCCTCCCCTTATTCGCGTCCGGGTCGCGGGGGCCGCAGCTTCAGTAGGGAAGTCCAGACTTCCCGGTCCCCAGCGACCTCTTCCAGCTCCACCCGGATGACACCAAGGCGATCCCAGGCAAGCTGTGAGACATAGTCCCTCCAGCGTGTCCTAGGTCTTCCCGGGGGCCTTCTCCCGACTAGGCATGCCCGAAACACCTCACCAGGGAGGCGCCCGGGAGGCATCCGGACTCGATGCCCGAGCCACCTCAACTGGCTCCTCTCGATGTGAAGGAGCAGCGGCTCTACTCTGAGCTCCTTTCGGAGGGCCGAGCTCCTCACCCTATCTCTTAGGGTGAGTCCCGCCACCCTACGGAGGAAACTCATTTCCGCCGCTTGTATCCGCGATCTCGTTCTTTCGGTCATGACCCATAACTCATGACCATAGGTGAGGGTTGGAACGTAGATCGATCGGTAAACAGAGAGCTATGCCTTCCGGCTCAGCTCTCTTTTCACCACGACGGTCCGGTACAGCGCCCGCATTACTGCGGATGCTGCACCGATCCGTCTGTCGATCTCACTCTCCAACCTTCCCTCACTCGTGAACAAGA
>QODF01000027.1:2322911-2360120 GCA_024372805.1 Oostethus manadensis | reverse complement strand
CCCCCCCCCCCCCCCCCCATTTTCAACTCTGTTTATGGCTCTGCAGCTCATCACACCCCAATGGCCACACACATTCATCAGTTGCTCATACATGGGGTGTTCTAATCGAGTTAAGTCTGACAAAGAGCTTTGCTATGGCTCACTAATTTGCTATTGTTGCTATTCTAAAAGAGTTTAAAATTTGTGGCTGCATTCTCGACTGTATGGAAGTATGGAAAATTTGATTTTAAGAATTTCCTGGTCTGGAAAAGTTTGTTAAAACAAAGTATGGACAAATATTCAGGTTTCCAAGACCGCTACTACTGTTTTCCTAAATTGTAAATTGAATAACTTTAAAAAAGTCTCAATCTGTTTTTGTAAGGCACTTACTATGGCAGCTGAAATGAAAAAAAGCTGAAATGAAATGTAAGAGCTGATCCAAACAATTTTAAGGCCAGGTCAAGTTTGACTGCTTTAATGGACAGATGATGGAGAGGTTCTGTCCCCATCTTGGACAGAACTCATAATAGGAAAATATACTTTTTATGACGACTGGCTTAAAAAGCCCGAATATAAAGACTGGTTGGCTAAAGATCTCAAATGGACAGAAAAAAGTAAATGCAGACTTTGTGATAATCCGATCGACATCTTTGTTTGAATTTACCTTACCTCACTATAGTCTCCTGAAAATTGTATAGTGCCATTATGGCGTACATATTCTGAATATTGACAACAACAATTAAGTCCGTAATTTATTTACATGATACATTTACTGAATGTGAAAGTGGAAATTTTTGGGGATTTTGAAATTCAAATCCATAGGAACCTTGCACTGGGTGCTTTGCTTTTATGTGGTAGGCTAAACTTAGGCTGTTTCTGTGGTAAAAGTTACCACCTTACAAAGACGACATACAGTATCACGCTACTTTTACCCGTAATGCCGTTGGAGCATTTTTGAAATGTAAATTTCCCAGTCATCACTGACAACTTTCACGTCTCCTTCCACTCTTCACCACACCCTCAAATAAGGGGTCTTATCAGCTAAACAAGACAAACACAATGACAGCCAATCAATGTCCACTTTGGAGTGTGACTGAGTTGTTTTCTACCCTCAACAACTCAAGCACAAGAAGCCCAGCGCACAAAAAGGATTTATAAATAGGCAGCTCACATACATAAACAGTAAGGTTAAAGAATAAAAATTAGATGATTGTGATAAAAAAAATAACACGCTACATGTGACTGTAATTAATTAATCACAATCAATGGTTTAACTTGACACCCCGTGTAATAAGTCATTATCTTTGATTTAACTAGTCCACAAACGAGTATTTACAGTCAAAGTCTAAAGGAACAAATGAGTTCAATTTTTAGTTCCACCTCTACTCTGTTTTTTTGCAGATTTGTGTTTTTAGGCCTCCTGACACTTAAATGTTGGAACCTTACTGTTTTTTTCAGTAAGGTAGTTTAAGTTTGCGGGGTTTGGTGGTTGAGTTTTTCATCTGGGTGTACCCAATATTGCTTTCATAATTCTCAACCTCAGACAAAACAAGCCATAGTTTCATACAATTACCTGAATCTCGTAGAAAAGCCATATTTTACTGTATGGAACATGGAGTCCCATCCAGCCTGTTAGCCGCTTCTTTCAGCAGCTTTGATATGGACTCCATCGTGTAAGGACTTTTGCACAAAGTATATGCATGGTGGCGTGATAGTGATGTTACTTCCTGTCTGTGACCGCTTCCGGTCACCCAGACTGAGAGCTACATTTAATCATAACTCCTACATAGGTTGCAGTGCGCAAGCAGGAATCAAATCATCAGGTATGGACTGTCACCCTGGCAGAAGGACTGTGGACGGGTTGTTGTTTTTTCTTTGATTTAACTCACCAGCTTGAGCCATCAAGTCAATGCAATGACAAAAAAACAAATGGAAAAGACAAAACAGGAAAAGCACAGCCAAAATGGAAAAGAATATGATACTGTCCCGGTGTGCTTGTCGCGGCATGGTGTAGCGACCCCGAGGATGCAGAGAGGTGGTCGTCAGGCAGGTAAGGTTTGCAGGTAAAGGTTTCTTTAATAATAGTGCTCCGAAGCCGCGGCAGGTACAAAGAAGCGATACGTGATGTGGGAAAAGCAACAGTGACAAAGACAATGATCCGACAACACCGGCACGCACACCTGAACATAAATAGCACGGAACGAAATGAGAAACGGGTGTACGTAATTTACCGAGTGACGAAACTAGAAACGGCCCGGAAACATATGAAACCATGAAAATAACAACACAAAGAAACTAACCAAAACTGTCACGAGTAAGAAATATGCAACGTGACAGAAACATTTGCATTATTTTGTATTATTGATCCTCTTTATATTTCAACATGTATTTCCTTTTTTTTTTGGCACTCCTGCAATTCCAGAGTTATGATATAGTTTCATTTTCCTTTTTTTTTTATTGGTTACCATTTATATTGTTAGTTAGTATACTTTCATTTCTTTGATTTTCACTTTCACTTTTAAAGCAGCTTGTTGTGGCACTATTTTATCCCAAAAATTCAAACTGTAAACTTTGAATACTTAGCAGCAATAGCCTGAATATGACAAATGTAACTAGTCACTTTTTGGCTAAATAAATAACTTATCCAGATTTTCTGCAGAAAGCACAGTGTACAGTGTTTGCACACTAGCAACAGAGATAGTGAGCTGAAGCTATCAGTGTTTGCACTAAGCTGCTTTTCTTTCTTGTAACATTCACTGCCAGATGATACTGTTTTACATGTTGGACGTCTTTCCTACTTTGGATTTATCCGCTTGCCTTTGTCCATCTGTAATTTTAAAAGGGAAGCCAAAGTCTTCCCAAACAGGAGACCGTAGTGAGATGGGAGGGTCTTCCAGCTCAGGCATTTGCTATGATTGAGCTACTAACGTCCCTCCTCATCAGTCTATAGTGTCTGACACTCAAAGGACGTCCATGCAGAAACAGGACCAGGACTGTTGTTTTGCGCGGAGCGCTTAGATCACTCTAGTAATAAATATCCATCCATCCATCCATCCATTTTCTTCCACTTATCCGAGGTCGGGTCGCGGGGGCAGCAACCTAAGCAGGGAGGCCTAGAGGTTGGACGTGCCCTGAACACCTCCCCAGGAAGGCGTTCGGGAGGCATCCTAACCAGATCCCCGAGCCACCTCGTCTGACTTCTCTCAATGCGGAGGAGCAGCGGTTCTACTCCGAGTCTCTCCCGGATGACAGTGCTTCTCACCCTATCTCCAAGGGAGAGCCCAGACACCCTGCGGAGAAAACTCATTGCGGCCGCTTTTACCCGCCATCTTGTCCTTTCGGTAACTACCCAAAGCTCATGACCATAGGTGAGGGTAGGAAAGTAGATCGACCGGTAAATCGAGAGCTTTGCCTTTTTGGCTCAGCTTTCTTTTCACCACGCCAGACCGGTGCAGAGTCCGCATCACTGCAGACGCTGCACCAATCCGCCTGTCCATCTAGCGTTCCATCCTTCCATCACTCGTGAACAAGACCCCAAGGTACTTAAACTCCTCCACTTGAGGCAGGACCTCATCCCTGACCCGGAGATGGCACTGCACCCTTTCCCGGGAAAGAATCATGGACTCGGACTTGGAGGTGCTGATTCTCATCCCAGCCGCTTCCCACTCAGCTGTGAACCGATCCAGTAATAAATATAATATAATAAATATAATCTAGTAATAAATATAATATAATAAATATAATCTAGTAATAAATATAATGATAAAAACAGCATAAAATATAACCGAAATGGTACGTAAGTGGACTGAACCAAACATGCAAAGCTGAAACGGTTCAATACATCCATGTGAATCGTTACACCCCTAGACACAATATTTGTTGTATGTGTTTACTTACATCTAAATAAATAAAAATAACTCAGTCAACTGTCCGGTCCATTCAGCAACACAAACTCGGCCCAACACTTCCTCTATCTGGTATGTCCAGCCATCAAAATAAAACCACGGTAGCATTCACTCCGAAAACTGGCTTGCAACTTTGGTTTTGCGGCATGTTTTGTAGAGCAGCCCTTTCTCATTCCAAAATGAAAAACTTTTGTGTGCACATACTTTGACAGCCCGTACACCATAAGAGAAATGCTTGTTTTACCTTGGCTTGGTGAGTGGATGCTGCACGGCCGTTCGTTATAGTACTGGTTTGCAAGCAGCATTTATCTTTCTTAACTCCTACTTAGTAATGGTGCAGCAGGCTAGTGCAGCAAAACAGTGGCATCTACTACATAACGCGCGATTGAATTGATGGCTACGTTAGTAAATACATACCAAAAGCATCCTATCATTGGCTGGACAGTGTTCATCCTTGTGTTGCTGATTGTTCTCGCCTGTCACTCACGAAGGGGCATTGCAGAATGGTGCAGAATACATTTTGTGTTTATTTTATTTAAATTTCAGGTTGGATTTTATTTTGCTGCGCAGCAAAAATGTGCAGTGCAGAGAAGACACAAGATCAGTGTGCAATTGCGCATGTGCGCAGCTTAGAGGAAATATATCATCTATTTGTTCTTGTATCACTTTCTATGTTACCTTAGTAATTGTGTCTTTTTGCAACATTTTTAGGCAGATGTGTTCAGTTATTGTATCTGACCTAACGCAAAGAAAAATAGGTATTTATTGCCCTCTGACACTTTAGGTGATGCACCACTTGCTCACTTGTGTGTTTACTCCACATACAGTGTAAAAAGACACCATATTTACCCGTGCGCTTGCACTGAAGGCTGACACAAAGTGTAGATGCAGGTGGACTGGGGATGATGCAAGGCTGTGTGACAGTCCATGTAGAGTCCTTATGGAGTCAGAGGAGACTCATTAAAGGGTTGGAAGCCGTGTCAAAATAGCCAAGTATCACAGATAAAACTCCCTGATGTGCAGCAAAAAGCACAAGGGTCCATCGTCACGTGTGCAAGAATAGCAACATACCTGTTGACTTGATTCTATACAGCAATGTAAAAAATCATTGGCAAAAAAAAGGCAATTTCATCATACAAAATCTCTACTACCCTATCTTGTGAAGGCAAGAATAGACGACCTGGTTCATGTTGTGTTGTTATGGTTTTCATTTTAGAAGCTGCCTGTCATTCTCTCAGGTAAAGCTCCTGAATTCATCAGTGTTCTTTTTATTAGACAAAGACTAGCATTTACCGAGAAAGCCTCTACATTTTTCTTAGATGCCTCATTTGTTCGTTGGTTTGTTTTTTGTTTTTCTTATAAAAAGAAGCTATCTGCAGAAGAAAAAGACTTAGGAGAGGAAGGGCAAGGAAGGACAAGTTTGTCCTGATAAATGCTCTTCAAATAATGAATTCATTGATGAAGCCCACGCTTCTTCGTTGAAACGTTTCCAGCCAACATTTTGCACGCATCCCGAACCATGCCTTTAGGGCAAAGCCCCCCCTCCCATCTTTTCTCCTAGTTACGTCCCTGATCGGGATATTAAACTGAAGTGATCACTGTATATTTGATGAGGGATTCAAGAGAGTATGTGTTTGAGTTATACATTTTACACGACAGCTCTGAGAGGCTGTTGAGCTGAAACCCAAAAGAAATATAACTGACTATTGGTGAGACCTGAATGTAATTTCTATCGTGGATGTGGCCTCTAAACTTATTGCACATTTTTAATGTTTGAAAATCCTATAATCTGAAATATATTAAAACGTATCATGTACGCTGGAACAGAATTTATTCTTCTAATAAAATGTTAAAAATAGCTGGAAAAATCCCACCGAAGACTAAAAAGCACAACACAGAGGTAGAAAATGAGTTTGACGTGTCTTTAATACATCTTTGATATATCTTGAATATATTTTCTGCTTTCCTTGCAAATAAAGCAACCAACCAGCGTACCAGGAGCCTTTCATGACATTTTAACATCAAGCACGGCTAGTGTTTGGCCACCATCCAAAGATGAGAGTATCATTAAGCATAATTACGGTGTAATTTCCCAAATTGTGTTGCATCATGGGAGAGTGGTTGTGATGGATCACCAGCTGCGAACAATCCTGAGAGTTTCGGAATAAGGCCTCTGCCTCAGATATGCAAATGGGAAAAAAAGCTTTATTTTTGTTTTTATTTTAAAAGGTCTGACAAAAACTGAAGCAGTTTTTCTCAAGCAAAAAATTAAATCCAATTAACCCAGTTTAGACACAAATATGTTATTTTATAGAACATAATTATAGTTTTACATGCAAACACAATGTAAAAAATAATTATATATTACAAATTAAATGGCTAAATGAACATTGGCTTTTACTTTTATTGAAGACAATAGACAGAGAGTGAGAGAGAGATGTGATCCACACAAAGAATAACTTCTCAACATCTTCACTTGTTTGTAATGTCTGTTTTGTTTACACCCTTTTGCAACATTTGCTTCATTGCCTTTTTGGTTTAAACTACTTAAAACGAGTAATGGCTCTGAGTGGAGACACCTCACATGTCCATGTTTTTACCGGTTTTGTGGGAGGGAGGGAGGCTGGGAGGCTTAATGACCCCCGGTAGGTGGCGGTAATTCCCCTCTGCTGCTGGCCGACCGGCAAGCAAATACCACAGAAGAAGAAGTTTGATGACTTATACAATAAAGTGGCGCCAGTCTAGTTGATAATATGGTAAGTGCACAAATGTGGTTCCTTTATAGCATAGTATAATAAGTAATATAATATGAGTAATAAACAAAATTTTGGTCGCGCTAACATTACCGTTTACTAAAATTTTTCACCACAATGTCAACTGTGTTATTTGCCATATACTGTATTATACTGTACAGGCAGAATGTTTGACTGTTAAAATGTGGCTACAGTGTTGCACTATTTTTGCAGTAAATTTGAAAAAGAAAATTAAATCTCAATGTTATTTTATGTAAGGAACACCAGGTAATATACATTTTTGTCTAATGTAAAATTATATGTGTATATTAATACAATTTACATTTAATAACTGCAATTATTAAAAATGGGTAATAAAATAATACAGTTACTGTACTGATACTGTATGTGTGTGGGCATCTTACTAGTTTTGTGCAGCCCTCTCTCTTCGATTGCAACATGGGCGTATTGGCTTCCTGCGGCTATCGTGACCGGGAAAACCAGCGTGTACAGTGGGAAGAATAGCCCGCCGTGGCCGGGCAAGACGCATCAATGTTGAATACGGTTTGTGAACTCGTCCCTGAGTCACCACCTTATCGTGGTAGAGGAGTTTGCCTGTCCCAATGATCCTAGGAGCTAAGTTGTCAGGGGCTGTCATGTCCCTATAGGGTCACCCATGACAAACATGACTGGCGACCAGTCCAGGGTGTACCCCGCCTCTCGCCCAAAGTCTGCTGGGATAGGCTCCAGCATCCCCGCGACCCTAATGAGGATAAGCGGTATAGAAAATGAATGAATGAATGAATGAATGACAAACAGGTCCTATGGGAGGAACCAGACAAAGAGTGGCTCAATAGACCCCAATGATGCACAATAACAATGGACCTCGTTTTCTTTTGCCCGGACGTGGGTAACCGGGGACCCCCTCTGGAGCCAGGCCCGGAGGCGGGGCACGATGGCGAGCGTCTGGTGGCCAGGCCTGCACCCATGGAGCCCGGTCGGGCACAGCCCGAAAAGGTAACGTGGGTCCCCCCTCCAATGAGCTCACCACTCGTGGGAGGAGCCAAAAGGGTCGGATGCAAAGAGAGCTGGGTGGCGGCCGGAGGCAGAGGCCTTGGCGGTCCAATCCTTGGCTATTGAAGCTAGTTGTCGGTCTGTGGAATGTTACCTCTCTGGCGGGGAAGGAGCCTGAGCTGATGCGTGAGGTGGAGACATTCCGGCTAGATATACTCGGACTCACCTGAACGCACAGCAAGGGCTCTGGAACCAGTCCTCTCGAGAGGGGCTGGACTTCATTCCACTCTGGTGTTGCCAGCAATGAGAGGCGACGGGCAGGGGTGCCAATTCTTGTTGCCCCCTGGCTCCAAGCCTGCACGTTGGAGTTTAACCCAGTAAACGAGAGGGTAGTTTCCCTACGCCTTCGGGTGGGGGGACGGGTCCTGACTGTTGTTTGTGCTTATGCGCCAAACAGCAGTTCAGGATACTCGCCCTTTTTGGAGTCCTTAGAGGAAGTACTAGAGAGTGCTCCCTTGGGGGATTCCCTTGTTTTTCTGGGTGACTTCAACGCTCATGTTTTCGCAGCGACAGTGAGACCTGGACAGGTGTGATTGGGAGGAACGGCCCCCTGATCTTAACCCAAGCGGTGTCTTGTTATTGGACTTCTGTGCTCGTCACAGGTTGTCTGTAACGAACACCATGTTCAAGCATAAGGGTGTCCACATGTGCACATGGCACCAGAACACCCTGGGCCACAGTGCGATGATTGACTTTGTGGTTGTGTCGTCGGACTTGCGGCCACATGTTTTGGAAACTCGGGTGAGGAGAGGGGCGGAGCTGTCAACTAATCACCACCTGGTGGTGAGTTGGTTCCAATGGTGGGGGAGGATGCTGGTCAGACCTGGCAGACCCAAACGCATTGTGAGGGTCTGCTGGGAACGTCTGGCAGAGTCCCCTGTCAGAAGGAGTTTCATCTCCCACCTACGGGAGAGCTTTCACTGTGTTCCGAGGGAGGCAGCGGACATTGAATCCGAGTGGGCGATGTTTCGTGCCTCCATTGTCGATGCGGCCGATCGGAACTGTGGCCATAAGGTGGTCGGTGCCTGTTGTGGCGGTAATCCCAGAACCCGTTGGTGGACACCAGTGGTGAGGGATGCCGTCAAGCTGAAGAAAGAGTCCTATCAGGCCGTCTTGGCCCATGGGACTCTGGAGGCAGCTGACAGGTACCGAAAAGCCAAGCGGTCTGCGGCTCTGGCGGTCGCTGAGGCAAAAACCCGCACATGGGAGGAGTTCGGAGAGGCCATGGAAATTGACTTACGGATGGCTTCAAAAAGATTTTGGACCACCATCCGCCGTCTCCGGCGGAGGTAGCAGTTCACAGTCAACACCGTGTATGGTGGGGACGGTGTGCTGCTGAACTCGACTCGAGATGTTGTGGACCGGTGGAGGGAATACTTTGAAGACCTCCTCAATTCCACCGACACACCTTCCAACATTGAAGCAGTGCCTAGGGACTCTGAGGCGGGTTTGCCTATCTGTGGGGTTGAGGTCACCGAGGTGGTCAAAAAGCTCCTTGGTAGCAAAGCCCCGGGGGTGGATGAGATCCGACCGGAGTTCCTTAAGGCCCTGGATGCTGTGGGCGTTTTTTTGGTTCACAGGACTCTGCAGCATTGTGTGGACGTCGGGGTCGGTCCCCCTGGACTGGCAGACCAGGGTGGTGGTCCCGCTTTTCAAGAAGGGGGAGCGGAGGGTGTGTTCTAACTATCGTTGGACAACACTCCTTAGTCTTCCCGGTAGGGTCTATTCAGGGGTTCTGGAGAGGACGATCCGCCGGATAGTTGAATCTCAGATTCAGGAGGAGCAGTGTGGTTTTTGTCCTGGTCGTGGAACTGTGGACCAACTCTACACTCTCGGCAGGGTCCTTGAGGGTGCATGGGAGTTTGCCCAACCAGTCTACATGTGTTTTGTGGACTTGGAGAAGGCATTTGACCGTCTTCCTCGGGGAATACTGTGGGGAGTACTCCGGGAATATGGGGTATCGGACCACCTAATCCAGGCGGTTCGTNCTCGGCCAAAAATGGGGCAAGAGGGTCTGCCCCAGTGGGGGAAGAAGAGAGGGGGAGGGGGGGGAGGAGAGGGAAAAGGGAAAGAGAAAAGGAGAAAAAATGATGAAAATATACGCCATATAAAAAAAATTTTCTACTGTGATAGTTTCTTAACAATGTTTACACTTACTTTACCACTTATTGCAAGGTGAATCATCACTTTAATTTTTGTGTCTCTTGTGGGATTCGTACCCGCGTTTTGGACATTCCTAAGGCCTAGCAGGTGCTAGTAAAAGCAAAACAATGCACTAACAGTGTATAACTGAATGTAGATAAGTCCATATTGTCCCCAATTTTTTAAATAAATACAGGTGTTTCAGAGACTAGTTTAGCATAGCACAAGTGAAATTAAATAAAAAGGTGAAGGCTGTTCCTGGTACAAATCAGAATCAGCTTTATTCGCCATGTGTTGCCACACTAGGAATTTGACTGCAGTCAATAACACTCTGTTATAATAATAATAACAAATGTACAGAGTTGGGAACAGGAGAAAACTAGTTCACGTCGCTTTTCGGCATTGTTTATACGGCAAATAAACAAATAATACGTGATCTTCCCATTCCGTAATATCAATAGCAAGGATACGTCCACAGTCAGAAGCTCCGTTAGAAAAGCGGCTACGTAACACAAACCTTGTAATATACAATAAATATCACACTGACAGGGCGGCAAATGAAACGTTAACAATGTTTTGTCACACGGTTAAACATTCGGCTTATGTCTGGTGTTGGCTTTAAGTATATTAATCAAGTTTTCAAGCTTACGTTTTCCCTGATTTTACGTTACTTGCGGTGAAAATATGGCTGCCGCTAAACTTTTTATCAAAGGCGAGGATACGTCCACAGTCAGAAGCTCCGTTAGAAAAGCGGCTACGTAAAACGAAAGTTGTAATATCACCAAAATATCATAGTGACAAAGCAGAAAATGTAACATTATGGATGTTTTGTCTCACCGTTAAACATTCGACTTATGTCCTGCGTTACCTTTATGAGTATTAATCGAGGTTTCAAGCTTACCTTTTCCCCGATTTGTGTTTCTTTCGGTGGAAAAAAATGGCGGCCACCAAACTTTGTAAACACGCCCCCTTTCGTCACGTGACCTTTTAGTCCCTGTTAGGATCTTGTTCAGAGCTCGGTCGAAACCCTTTTAACTTGTTCGTATCTCCTTTCGGACTTGTTGGATTGTTCTGTGATGTGTTAGGACCCCCAAAGCAGTCCATTTACTGGCAGGTACGGCCACCATGGCTTTAGTAATGATGACTATTTTGGGGTTACACACTATTGCAAGATTTGGTGTGGCTGAATAAACAATGAGTATTTGTTCACATCCTTATAAATTCCACAAGGTATTGATAACGCACCTGAGAGTCCTGCATTCTGGAATGGGACACAATGAGTGGACAGACTACTGTATGGACGGGCAACCTAGAAACTTTATACTGACTTCGGGTAAAACAAGCAAAATATTTAAATATGCTCGGGCAAAACATGGTGGAAATTTGCATCAAAAACCGGATCATACAAAAACGGGGCAGTTTGAAAACTGAAGTTTGACTGTATCTAACCAGATTTATGTTAGTCCGATGTAGATGTCATCATCACGGATCAACTGTGTTGTAATTGAATACAGAGCAAAAACTGAATTTATCATGGGGAAGCCAAAGTGGTGCATATGTGAATGTGAACCTTCTGGAGTTGACAGATGGAGAATATCTGCAAGCAGGACTGAAATTGAGAAATGTGGACAACACAAAGCAAGATAGAATGCATACACGTTGGTTCTAATGTTGACGAAACACAATTTCAGAAATTGTAAGAAAGGGATGTGGCTGAGCCTTTTATCCTTGTGTCAGACAGGCATCTAGATGTGGAGCATGCAGGAAGCAGTAACGTCCCAGGACAGATCAATGTGATTTGCAAAGTGTTCTGCCTCTGGATAGACAATCCAGGTTCATGTGCACGCTTTCTTTTATGTCTAGGCAATATGCAACCTGTCTGGGTAGCTATCACCACATTTTTTATTCTGGAATTCATTGGCATAGTGCAAATGAGGGAAGAGAAGATTAAAAAGTCTATATTTGGAAACATTGCAGAGAATATGAATTGTGACACATTGCTCAACACTGAGACTAAAAACATGTGTCAGCTCTGCCATAGTTCTGTCATAGCTGTTCCATTTACACTAGATTATCCTGCAGCAATTTGGAATTTAAATGTTCATAGGGAGCTCCAGATCGTGCGGTTATTCATATAGGATTGCATGATATGGTATATCCGCACATGATATGGTATGGAGAGGGACCAAGGTACATACAAATTTCAGTTTAGTATGGGATGTCATCCGTATAACCGTGCTATGTTTAGGTTTTACTGGTGTATGTTCACATATGGACAAAGTTGCCACTTGCAAAAACTGTATTACAAATATAGAACCAGATTTAGAAAAACTCGCTATGGAGCTAATTCATTCTACTGATGATATTTTTTTACTTCGTATTAATGACCCTAAAACTCTATGACTTCCTGTTCTATTCTGGCCAATTAGTATTATTTAAGTGGGGAGTTGCAGGGAGTGGCCTCTTTTTTCCCCTGCCCCTGAGATCTCATTACTGCGTGATGGCGACAGTGTTGGCCAATCGACCTGTGCCTCCCGTTTCTTTCTCCTCATACATCACTGCAACCCTCATCGGACTGAAGGAATTAGTCTGAGTGCGACTCTTAGCACTCCTAGTCTGTCCCTGCTAATAATAATAGGACTCACAGTGGTCAGCCTTGAGCAATGGCTCCATGCCAGGCGAGGCTAAGTCAAATATCAAGGCCAAAAAAGGGACATTTAAAAGCTGTGCAGGTAATTGGTAATGCGTAATTTGTATCCTTCAAAATATTTTCCCAGTTGCTTCTTAATTGGCCTGCTAAGCAGCCTTTCCTTTGCTGAGAATAATTTGACCTTTGTGCGTTTGCAATTTTGAAATGACATTTGCCACTCAAATTAGTGGCTCTACATGCAACAAATCTTATCCTTAAGGCAAAGTCCAAAAAATGTTTTTTACCGCATAGGTGCAGGAACAACAGAGTATTTTATGGTCAAATAACAGCACTCAACATCCACTTTCAAACTAAGAGGTAAACATAAATGTTATGCTCGGCTGAAGGATGACTCATCATTTGCTACCGTGACAGGTTGCCATAAATAATAAGCTGTTGCAACAGTCTTGGTGGCGTCTTGAGAATCTCTGGCTAATGGTTATTCCCCATACTTAAGTGCGGTGCTCCCTGTGATTGACAACCAGTCTCAGGGGGCACTTGAACTGTTGGGGGAAAAGGGTGTGTGTGTTTGGGCGGGGGTGGTGGAGGGAATACTTTTAATGTTAGTGCTGGCCTGCAAACATGCACAAATTGATCATACTCAACATGCAGTTTGACTCTTGAAAACGCTTGTATGCTTCACTGCTTGCATTTTGTTGCATTTTCTTGGTTTCAGTTTCGAGTTCGGTCTGTACAGTACAGATGAAAAAATTGATATTATCACTTACTCAGTATTATTTCAAAACTTTTCTCCCATTCCGTGAGGAATTGGTACGTTTTTGGTTCCTTTCCTTCTCCTTCATCCCCAGGTTAATTTGTACCCCGTATAATAAAGAAATAATAAAGTAAAATAAATAATAAATAAAAAATAACTTATAATAAATAAATTGGAGGCTAACTAGTTAGAGACACTATGTTTAAGGCAGCGGCCGTCTCTTTTGTCCTTTGAGGGATTCCGCAGCCTGTGTGCTGTAAACAAAGAATAATAGGAATGTAAAGGTGACTAAAGGGCTGGTATTTCATGTAAAAATCATTTTCTATGTACACCTACAAACATTTTGATATTGAATCCCCCTTTGCAAAAATTAACTTATCGCGGTCAAATCTGAAACCAATGAAATGACTGTAATCACATGTCACCTGCACTTCTCACCTTTCCTCACAGTGTGAAGCTGTTAGAGGCTTTTTTAGAGAGATTGCTGTAATAGATGTGTAATGCAGCTCCGGGGTGGCTCTCAGTGGGGTCATTTCACCTCTCTGTGTTTGAATCTGGCCGCACGGTGAATGAGTGGGTAGCATGTTGGTCAGGAGATCAGGGTTGGACTCTCCGTTGGCATCTCTGTGTGGAGTTTGCAGGTTCTCCCTGTGTGTGTGTGGGTTTTCTCCGGGCACTCCGGTTTCCTCCCACATTCCAAAAACATGCATGTTAGGTTAACTGCTGACTCTAACTTGTCCATTCGAGTGTGAGTGTGAATGTTTATATGTCTGCCCTGCGATTGACTGGCGACCAGTCCAGGGTGTACCCGCCTCTCGCCCAAACTCAGCTGGGATAGGCTCCAGCATACCCGCGACGCTAATGAGGCTAAGCGGTATACAAAATGGATGGATGGATTTTTTTGCATCTATTTGCTCATAATCTCAAGGGGGGTGTAGAGTAATTTGGAACAATCCACTCAGTATGTGTAGACTAGCCCTATTCTGTTCGCACACAGACTTTGAAAATTATGATCAAACCTCACATTCATTCATTTCCTACTATGTAGGGTCATGGGTGACCTAAAGCCAATCTGACCTTAAATGTAACGTGGGATGCACCCTGAATTGGACGCAAGTTAATCTCAGGGCACATACAATATACAAACAAGCCATTCACGCTCACACCATGGGCAGACTAGACCCAAACAAGCAGAGGAAAAGTCCAAGCCAAGATCTGAGCAGAGGCATATGCTCCATTGTGGTCAAAAATCACATTTCTTGTGATTTGGTGACTACAAGACACCAAAGTAGATTTTCCAGCTGCTGAAACATGCAAACAAATAATGGATAGAGAGTTCAAATGCAATGGATGTATGTTTTGTGATATTAAGGTGTGAAGGATGATGGACCGAACAAGTGGACAGGAAAGCATTGTCGAATCTGTAGTTCACCTCAAGCAAATACAGCATATTAAAGGCAATTGATTATCTGGGTTCACTGAAATTGAGACAAGATGTGCATTAAGACACAATATCCATTTTGTTGTTGTCAGCTCTCATGGGGAGAAAAGCGTTACCTTTGTGTCAGTTGCCAGTTTTATTGTGTCAGACCCTGATAAATCGTAGTTCAGGCCTAGCAAGGGATACGATCAACTTTGTCTGCAGTGTCAACTTAATGATCAGCTGCTTATTGCTGAGCTTTTGCCGGTTGCAGAATCAGTGAGGTAATCGCGTTCACGGCCCATTTCATTTCCAAGGGCTAGTTTTTATAGACCAAGGGGTTTGGGTAGCAAGTCTAGACATTGTCAGGAGAGCAAAGCGTTGATTCATGCTGTTCTCATCTTACTGGGGTTAATCACAGAGGAACAGCAAGCAATGAAAGTCAAGATAATGTATTCTGAAATATCAGGGGAGGGTGTTTACTGTAGAAAGGCGGTTGCAGACAATAAGCAGGGGGGGGCACAGCCTTGGTCTTTCTTTCAGTCTGAAGTATTTAATTTGATGTTTACATAATTATTGCTCCCGCTCATCTTGTTTTAACAGAAGCAACTCATGTAGAAGTTTCTCGTCTGTGTAGTCTCTGCTTGAGGGCAGACTTTTTCTTCTCTTTTAATTGGGCAAAGAATATGCACATTTTTAAGCTTTCTGGAAGTTATCATTTGAGACAATTCATCTTTTTTTGTCTGTCTGGCTGCTGTGCAAAAAACATATCCTCCGCTGTGTTTCAACTGTATGAAAGCCACCCTTCTAATAGGTAATGAAGTTCCTGCTCTAATCTACAGGGCTGCAAAAACTCATCACCTTAGCTTCACTTAAACACTCAAAGTTGCAGGGCAGGGACACGCAGAGTATGCAAAACACAATAATAATATCACAAGTTATTTTGTTGGTCGGAATGTGCAACATTGTGCACTGGACCCCTTAGGCATTAAACACGATCTTAATGGTAATTGCATTATAAAAAGGTGATATTGACCATTTACCAGTATCTGGCCGTATGCCTTTCGTGATGTGCCAGCATTTTAAAAAGCATCCATCTTCTATGCCACTTAGATAAACGGAATAGAAAATGGATAGATGGATGGATGGGTTGCCGAGGGCTGGAGCCTATCCGAGCTGGCTTAGGGCGAGAGGCCGTGTACGCCTTAGACTGGTCGCCAGCCAATCACAGGGCACATATACAAAAACGTACAATTTATGAGTTCCTTGCTATTACCACTCGCAAATGTTGAAATAGTAAGTACACAAATATTATCTATTTTTTTTAGTTGGCTTGCTCCTCCCCCTTTCAACCGTCCTGCTAATTTGATGTCGATGCGCTTCTTTAATTTTGGTTCAATATTGGGAATCGAGGTGATTATGAGATCAAATTCAGTGCCAGAACCCACCAAGTAGCTTCAGTTTAAAGTCAAGGTTTAACACATACACACTTCTTAAACACGTTTTAAATTATAAAATGTGTAGGTGCGCACCAGTAAGGAATGATAACATAAGATGATTGATAGCACAATTGGAATCAGTCTCAGTTATTGCCTAATTGTCACGTTAGCGCTGCAACCGCGCTTCCATTGCTGTGGAGCCAGCGGTGGTACAGGCTTTTAGGTTGTCCCGGCTTGCTTTTGGAGAATGTCGTTTCTACAAGCTGCAGCAACGTAATTTAAGGACGTTGACTGTAAAGGTTACTTTTGTTGTGGCTGTATGCTGCACATGCGTAAATCACGTATTTATAAATTATTTCCGACTAAGAGTGAATGACAATTTTTTTCTGTAAAATAAACTGTCAATTATCAGGAAATTTTGTTTTTCCCCAAAATACACAATTTGCAGGGTTGCGAATGATGAACGGTGAATTTAATCAAATAAAACAATAAAACGTTATATGAGGTTTAAGTTAAAGGAAAACCAACTAAATGTGCAGCATCATATCTCATTTGCTTTTTAATTTTTATTTTAACATGCAGCCAGCTCAAACAGGATGAATACATTCGCTTGACATTAGACTGGAAATTGACTAAATACTTTAGTGTCACTCGCCAGGCCCAGATTAAATTATAGCAGGCTGCAGTCTGAATACACACCTTTAAATGATCTAACTATGGATAAACAGTGGAAGTACAGTGCGGTACAAATACGGTGGAACCTCGGTTTTCATACACATCGGTTTATGGAAGGGTTTGAATTTCATGGAAAAGTATTGCTAAAAATATGTCTCGGTTAGTGTATGGCCAAACAGTGTGCCTAACAAACTAGTCGAGTGCCCAAACGAAGCATCTGAGCACCGGTTATTCAGTCCCTGTGAACAATCTCTAGCGGTTCTTTTAGAGTTGAACGCCACAGATAGAGCCGAGCCCTGGAATCCTTTCATTATCTTTATTGTGGGTGGGTGGTTTACTTGTTCATAGAACGCACACAGAATGATGAACACCTGGTATGCGTCTCCTTTTTCCTCCCAATAAGCACAGTGCACCAATCGCTGCTGATGCGTTCAAGTGCACTGTGTATTTCAATATGTACTAAAAAAAATTAAATATGGCTGCAGAAAAGTCGCAAGTGAGGTGAAAAACTATTGAATAAATATCATTCATGTCAACAATTACAATGTTAATGTCCATTCTTTATCATGACTATGTCTTTAAGGGACTGTGTCTTTCTGTGAGTTCAAGTTGGGTTTTTTTATTCGAATTGCGCTTAATCGCTCTCAAATAAGTACCTTTGGTTGGTTCCTCATTTTAAGACACGTCAGCTGTCATGCATGGGCGCAATAATGCACACATGTCTCCATGTGATTATAAAAGTCCAGGAAAACAAACACATCACTAGACCAACAAGTCATCACAATCTCCTCATGAAATCAAATGCACGTTAGGTTCTGTGTGTGCTCTGCGTGTACCCCCCCTCCAGAGTCTGGCTGCATGTGCCACGGGTAATTCCAGCACTACATCATGCCTCTCAGCAGTAAACTCCATCTTATCAGTGAAACAGCAGAGGTTGGCGAAAACAGTGGCGTCAGCTCCCTCGGTGTGTGTGTGTGTGTGTTTTAATAATGGATTTGGACGTCGGGATTCACTCATCCTGCTCAGCCTATAGTTATGAAAGCTCCTCACATCCGAGCGCCAAGGGCGTCCATGCACCTCCCCTCTTGCTCCTCTGATAGCTTCATGCCCCTGTGACTCTTCCGCAGATTAAAATAGATAAAATCATACATACGTGGTGGGAATGGTTCATTTTCCATTTAATGTTTTGCCACATACCAATTTTTAAATAGAGCCAGTGATTTTTTAAATTGTTTATTGTCTTGCTGCTCTTAGTTAATGGAAACCATACATATTTTTAAAATGTTTCTGTGGAAGCATTTTATAAATTTTTCCATGATGATTAGTAAATATTCGCAGTAGGGATGTACTGATTCACATTGTTTGGATTTCTTTTATAGTTCTGCTGATCCGGTACTGATTCTTTTTTTAAATAACAAACTTTTCTTACAAACATTAATTTGTGCAGTTGAACATTGTTATTAAAATAGCTCTTTATAGCATTCAAAATAATCCAATCAAAGTATTGCTGAATATATGTTTTTATTACATAGTATGACCAACAACATTCTTTGGCTTTTGCAAAAAACCTCTGTGAGTTAAATAAAAGTCAATCCAATAAAAAATAACATTGGAAAAAATTGTCGTGCAAAATACTGCAGCGACGGGTATTTTGTGTTAGCAAGCACGCTGCTGTTTACTGCGAGGGCTGTAGAGGACAGTGGTGTTCAGCATGCTGGCAAGAGCAGGCGTTTGGAGTCAAGTGCAAAGAATAAGAAAAGGAGGAAGTGTCGTTGCACCGTGCATGTGGTGAGGAGCGTCTGCCTGAACAACTCTGAGTGCACTGACTTCATGTGCAAATAAATGGTCCAATGAATTACAGCCACCCTGAAGTGGATTTATCCAGCCACCATTACAATGCTTTACGATAGGATTCATCATTAGACATGGCTATATATCGATTTCGGTGTGATTTAGAATATATAGATAGACTTTTTTTGAACAAGCTCCGTCTTCAACACAATAGTCATTTATTCACGGCCCTTAGTAACAACCAGCGGAGTTCCTGGCACTTCTCATGCGAGTTCCTGGCACCATGACACAGCAGTCCAAGCACAGCGAGAGTACACGCTGTTGCGTTTCCTCTACATCCGGGTGGCGAGAGTCGAGTGGCAACCAACTTCAAGACGCATTTTGGCAGCCGATACGGACCCGGAATTTCCCCGGGGTGAAAATAACCTATGATCCGTTGTGTTAAATTCTGCTTTTTGGAGAATTATTAGCAGGTAGGACAAAAAGGCTCAGGGGGTACACATGATTTGGCCTGAATAAAATAATTGCTGTTCATGGCTGTCACTCACCAGTGTCTCTTAAACATGTACATGTTCGTGTGTGTGCACATACACAAAAGCAGACCTGACACTTCAAAGGTGAAATACATATACAAATGTCTCAGACACTAATGAATAAATAAACTAAAGAAAAAAATAATAATTACATGATTGAGTTTTGTTAGACAACCTTTTTGTCACTGATGTCAAAAAACTCCCAAAGCGGCGAATACTTCCTCTTTTTGGCTCGGTCCATTGTTCCAACTTCCAAACTTGCAAAATGCAAATATCGCCAGTAGAGTGAAAAACGACCCAAGATGCGCCGAGGAATCCATCGCGTTTTGCTGCGCCTCCAATGGTTCAAATGACATGCGGTTTAACCCAAACCAGCGAACCACTTCCGGAGTCAGTCACGTGGCACGGTGCTTCGGGAAGGTTTGAACGTAACTGCTTAGGTCACCGAACCACAGATTGCTTGACACACACTTGGAAGTCCACAAGTTACAAGTGCACATGAACGCCTCACAGCGGGGGAGTATGAAGCAGAAGGGAGACAGAGCATGAAGTGGTTCACTGCTGTGTGTGCGTCATACGAACAAATAAGCACGTTTGATTATTATTTTGTACAATAGGAGTGTTTGATCTTGGAGATTTCATTTATATTGTTATTCCAATCCCTGCACAGTGCAGCAGGGAAAACATGTCCTGTAACATGCAAGTGGGGATTTCTTGAAAATGAGGCTTATCGTTGGTTGTTTTGTGGATACTGTTTTAGCATGATTGGTAAACTTTCCCCTTCAATTTGGTTTTCAATTAATATGCAGACTTAAACCATCGGCCATCATGAGTGGACAGAAAAGTTAAGCTCAAATTCAAGCCATTCAAACTGGAGGATTTCAACATCAGACTGGAATAGTGCCTTATGAGTTCTGCGTTTACAGAAGTACGAAATTGCCCAATAAAAACGGAATTTACTGTTAAACACAGAGTGTCGCATAAATGGACACAATGTGAATGGAATGTGAGGAGAAGGAACGTTCGTGTGGTCAAGTAATTCCCCGGCAGACGTCTGGAATCTCTTTCCAACCCCCCACCCCCCTGAATAAACATGTTGAAACGAGAATAAACACATGCAAAAGTTGATGGAACCTCCTCTTAGCTTTCCTTCACAGAGCGTAAATGGAAGCTTGCAGGGTTCGCATGCTAATGTGTGTGTGTGTTTGTGTGTGTGTGTGGGTGTGTGTGGATGAGTATATTTTCACTGCTTTAAAGTAAGGAGTGTTTTACGTTGGCCAATGACAACATTCAGGTTCTGAGTGAAAACAGAAAAGAAGCACGTTTATTTTTGCACCCAGCTCATCTTAGCCGTAAAGAGAACACACGAGATCCTTCTCACCTTCAAAATAAGAGTCCCATTACATGTCTAACTGTAAACTATCTTCCTTAATCCTGAGCACAAGCATTACAGTTGTTGAACATTTTGTAGCAATGTGTGCATCCCATTTGAAAGGTTAGCCAGACTACCTCCATTTCTCAACTTCTGGGCCAAATTGTCCTTTGATGTTTCCACAGTAAATGTAGGGTTTTTTTGCATGTAATTAACAGACCTTTTATTTATGAACCCAAAAATCACAGTGTCAGTGTGTTTACTTTCCATAATTAAGCCTGTGTTCTTACTAATTATGTATTTCCTGCCTTCCCTTGTTTTTAATGTTCTGTAATTGCGCACACCTGCTTCCTGTTCCTCGCTGTCGATTTAGTTCAGGTGTGCACTTTGTTAGTTGTTGGCGCATTTTCATTTGTTGATCATTGCTTTGCGTGCTTTTGTCTTTTCTTGCTTGCTGCCGCTGCTGCAGCGATTATTATTAAAGAACTTACTCTGACCTGCCACGGCGTCCCGCTCTCCGCATCCTCGGGGTCGTCAACGCAACGGCACCATGCCGAATCGTGACACAATATGCTGGTACAAATACGTATAAAATGTAAAAAAAAGCAGAATTCTAAAAAATTCAAACGGAAAAAATGGACTTTTTTTTTTTTTACAGGCCCCCCTGGGATGAAAGAGATGATTACTTCCAGTTCTCATGTGAAACTTTATCAAAACGTGCCCTGGCAAAATGCACACTTTTGACCCTGAATTACTATAAAAGGAATTAACCAGTTATTTATGTTCAATATTTATAGACTTCAGGTCCGAAGGGGTACGTGACTGTAAAAAGTTTGGGAACCACTGCAGTAGATCGTACTAAAGGTGTCTGATGGGGTTTAGGTCCTGTCTCTTGGGTTCTTTTATACCAAACATTATGGACCTGGCCATGTTCACTAGGCCATAGCCATGCTAGAATCGCAAAGAACCTTCTTCTGTTGCCATTTTTCTTGCATTAATGAAGAGGTGTGTCCAAGAATTTTTCCACTCTTTCAGGAAAATACAATTTCCTGCCTTGAAGCACCTCATCCTTGTTGTTTGAACTTTAGTGGAAGAATTCCTGGAAAGCTCTTGGGGAATAACTAGCCATGTCAATTGTATTGATCATCTGCCTGCACAAACCTCTTGTTACAGCGCTTGGTTGGAAGCCGCTGCACATCTTTCCCGCCTTCTCTTTGTGCGCACGTATGGGCCCCTTTCCTATGTAAATCTGTCTATCTAGCTGTGTGGAGCCCGGGTCTGTACGGGTGGACTGCTGCCACGTCTGGAGGCGTTGGCTTGGTCCCTCCCTTCCGGCCGCCTCTGCTCTCCGCCAATTGGCAGCATCCAGCACGGGACTCTGCTTCAATAAAGATGCTATGGACTCGAGGTGGCTGGGCGTATCCCGTTGTGCAGTTTGCCACCTTTTGCGTTTAAGACGTGTCTCTTGTGGCGTGCCTCTTGGCCCCTAATTCGGTGTGGTTGAGATACTTTGTGACTTTGTATTTGAGTTAAACTCTAAAATGTGTCTATTCTTAATTGTATTGTTACTCTTGTTAAGGAGCCTACTTTTGTTAAAGGTCACTTTCCTTTAATGAACCTTTTAAATTTCAACTTTACAACCCTTAAACATCTTGGGTTTTAATGTTACTTCCCCAGCAGGGGCATAACACGTCTGCAAATGTTGGTAAAAAAACACCTCAATGTGTCTTTAATCCACGCTAACTGCCTGAGTCAGGTCCTGGCGTTCATGAGTTTGTATTTTGACTAGTCTCAAAGATTTGTGGGGGACTTTCAGTCGATATGCTTGCTGCAAATAACGTAAACAATGATGTGACTTTTACTTTGAAGGGTAAGGCAAGACGCATGTCGATTGGAAAGCTTTTAACAAGCAGAATTTCATTTGATGAAGTTAAATTTGATTTATTGCCAATTTCACCAGATCAGTTGATCTAAAACATCATCGTCTAGTCCCCCTAAGGTGATCACTCAGTGATGAAGATCACTAAGCAATGGTATCCATATGACCTTTTATCTCCTGCTATCTCAGGCATCCTGGCTCAGATGGTAACCTCCATCTGAGGACTAATACGTTTGTGGATGATTGCTCAAAATTGCCTTGTAGATACAGCGTACATGTCCTGGTCTTAGCCAGCTTGTGTTAATTTTTTGTAATTTAGTTATTTTATTCAATTAGTATGGTTGTGAATGATGGCTTCTAAAAACTCTTAAAAGCAGCATGTTTTATATCCAGCGGCAATTTGTACTTCTTCATTTTCCATGCTTTACAGATATAGGGCGATAATGTCAAACATTTGAAAGGAGGGGTGCAGTCCACATGCCTATGGGTATTAATAATGGTAACAAACTACAGCGAGAGCAACCACCACCACTTATCATTTTTCAGTTGATTATGACTGCAGTGTTTTTGGAGTGTTGCGCTAGTGTGGAAGGGTGTAGAGTAATTACCACTGTCTAGGACACAGCGGTACTTATGCCGTAACCACTACATTTAGAGAGAAGAACATATTTGTACATCAATTAGATGCACCAGACTATAAGCCGCACGTGTCCACATCTTAAAATGCATATTGTAGCTCGCACGAGTCCATGAGGACCAGACATCTCTTTATGTGACAGGAGCCAATATCATGACATGCTTGTCAACCCATTTGAAATCGCAGGTCAATATAATAGTCTGACTGATGGTGTCACCTTACAAGGAACACTAAAATCATCACACAGCAACTTAACACTCAAAAGGTAGCTAAAAAATATACAGCACAAGGAAAGTACCAATATGGGTTTGAAATAAAAAAACAACTATTTTAACTTTTTCACATAATGCATTTCTTCCCTTGCTTTAGGGGCGCTGCTATGATGTCAGCCTCCCTCTGGATTCTTCTGGTGAACAGAGGCAGCATGGCTCATGCTTGAGCAATGTCATCCCACAACTCTGATGAAGACAAGCAATATAAAAAAAACCTGATTTACTGTATGGTTCCCTCAGAATGTGTATGTTGAAGATGTCAGATTTTTTTTTAACTTTATAAAGTCATTATCACAAGACTAACAAAGTGAGCAGTGCAGCCATGGAAGCCTGTTATTAGCTAATTCCTCTTTCATGTTCTAATTAAAATGCACTAATACTAATATTTCTTTGAATTGGTGCACCCTTGGCTTTCATTGTTCACTTCAACCCTTAATTCTGAGATGGATCCTTAGATGCCCAATGACCGTGAACGGAGCTGTTAGCTATGGCACATGGTGGAGTGATTTCATTCTCACCACCCACTGGAACGCAATCTAGGCGCATAATGGGAAACTAAAATAGCAAATCCGTGAGTATAAGCATGTCTTGAGAAGTCACGAGTCAGCAACAGGCTCACTTAAGCAGTGATAGTTTAACTGGAGGTCATAGGGGTGACAATGAAGGTGGTACTATTTGTTGCAAGGGTTCTGGTTATGTAACATAGAGGTGGCGCCCCGAAAGTCCGAGGAGAAATGGAAATAACAGCAATTAGAGAGGATAAAACCCAAAAGATGTGTTAGCAAAGGAAATTACATGTTAATTGATTTCCCACGATTATTGTGATGTTCCACGTGACAGTTTGGACTCCTGTTTTGTTTGTTGCTTTTCTTTTGTTATGTCCGCCTCTGGTTGGAGCGTGAGATCGACAGACGGATCGGTGCAGCATCTGCAGTAATGCGGTCGCTGTACCGGACCGTCGTGGTGAAGAGAGAGCTGAGCCGGAAGGCAAAGCTCTCTGTTTACCGATCGATCTACGTTCCCACCCTCACCTATGGTCATGAGTTATGGGTCATGACCGAAAGAATGAGATCGCGGATACAAGCGGCGGAAATGAGTTTCCTTCGTAGGGTGGCTGGACTCACCCTAAGAGATAGGGTGAGGAGCTCGGCCATCCGGGAGGAGCTCAGAGTAGAGCCGCTGCTCCTTCACATCGAGAGGAGCCAGTTGAGGTGGCTCGGGCATCTAGTCCGGATGCCTCCCGGGCGCCTCCCTGGTGAGGTGTTTCGGGCATGCCCAGTCGGGAGAAGGCCCCCGGGAAGACCTAGGACACGCTGGAGGGACTATGTCTCACAGCTTGCCTGGGAACGCCTTGGTGTCCTCCTGGTGGAGCTGGAAGAGGTCGCCGGAGACCGGGAAGTCTGGACTTCCCTACTGAAGCTGCTGCCCCTGCGACCCGGACCCGGATAAGCGGTGGAAAATGGATGGATAGACGTCCGCCTCTTGTTTTTCTTTGATTAGAGTGTGCTGGGAGTGCAGCTGTATTTCTTCTCTAATTAGTGTCCTTTTTAGTTCAGATGGAAGTTTCAGTGCGTTGTCTGCTTATTGTTGCTATTTGGACTTCTCCTGTGTGCTTGTGAAGCTGCCTTTTGTCTGGTATCATTCTCCTGTTTGGAACATTCCTTTAATTACCTAGCAGTGCCTCCTTGCCTTTGTGTTTAGTTTGATACTTTGCATGCCGTTTTACACTATGTGAGATAGTATTTTTTATAATATACACTACTTTGTTGACCATACCATGTTTAATTAGTTTGTGTACTTGTGTAAGTTTAACATGGTCGTTTGGCTGCATGAGTGCTGCTGGTTCATTGAGGGAATCATTGTTATCTGATATTCTGAAGCAGAGCATGATCCCCTCCTTTTGAAACTGGGCCTCGTAGCATTTTTTTAAAGTCGTGATAATGATGCCAAACACACCTCTAAGATAATCCTAAGTGCCTTTGATGAGGAAAGTGAAGGTCAAGGTGATGGGACATTTTTAAGTGCAGATGGAGGAATATAACGTGTCAATTGTTGCCACTCGACTCAAATGTTCTCAGATTACAGATAAATTAAGAAAATCTTTCACCCCAGAGAACAATACCAATCTGATTATGCCAAAGACAAATCCAGTTGCCAAGTGTGATCATCTGTCTGCAAAAGTCTGCATTTGTGAACATCCTACTCATGTGTGAGAGCATCTGCTTCAGCATGCCAATGTATCCATTAGCAGCATTAATATAGAATACCCACACCCCCATGAACAATACGAGGAGGCAGGCTCAAGACACATTTGTATAATTAAGACTTCTTCATAAGATTAACAAAATAGCACGCATATTGGGACTCACATGACTTAATGATGCCTGAACATGAATTCATTAGAGGCATCTAGATACACTTGGAAATGTATCACAAGTATTACGATGGTCATTGTGCTTTCCCCACCCCATGTTTGAAAGTCATTTGCTGAAAAAGAAAGGCGGTATTGTGCTGATGGTGGTGGATTGTTAATTAGTGCTGGAGACAGATTGAGTCAATATAAGTGCAATTCATATTTCAGTGTGAGGTTTATTAGTACAGAAGCAATCAGGCTCCTCAAATGTATAGCCTCCGGCATTAAATTCGGCTTGAACTGAATTTGTTGTGTGGACAATTTCCAGCTAATGCAGCGATCATTCACAACCAGAAAAGACGTGACGTGTGATGTATATGACTATACTGTAAAGAATGCTTCAGCCTATGAAGGCTCATCCTTCAAATCGTCTTATTAATTAAGCTTGGACATACTCCAGTCATTTTTCTTTAATAAACTTGCTCAATTAAACTCTTTTTTCCTCCTCTATCTTCCGGGACGCCTGAAGCTCATTAGAAACTCTGACAAATTATCTCTGTTCACGTTCTCACTAATGCCTTTTATACTGTAGATTTTTTTTCTGCCAGATTTCTACTTCTCCTTTAACATTGTATCAATGCACTGCATCCTGTGCACTCACAAATCCTCCTATCATCACATAAACAAACAACACACATCCCAATACTGTGAATGCTTTAGCAGCTATATAGGTAATAAATAATTGTGAATAAACTGTAAAAACAAGTGTTACACAGTTTTTTTTAATACATATTTTGTCTTTCTAGCTTTCTGTGAGGAGGGTTGCAGGAGTGGCGGGACATGTGTCTCTCCCAACACATGCGTTTGTCCTTCAGGATTCTCAGGACGCTATTGTGAGACAGGTAAGATTGGGATGATACTATCTGTATCTGTATCTGTTCACCCATCTTTATTATCTGTGTACGTATCTGTACTCGAAGTGGGCAACTTATAGAACAGCCTCAAATTTGAGATTCAAATTGTGTGTGTTGGTGTGTGTGTGTGTGTGTGTGTGCGTGTGTGTGCGTGTGTAGTGACCTGTAAGATTGTATTATTTAATTATTTTTTTAATGATTTGTGTAAAGTTGGTGATTGATGTAAACATCCAGTGATGGCAAACAGAAAAATAATCTGTTAGCCATGTTCACTGTATTTTTCTCAAATGCACCGCGGTCAGTACCATTAGCAAAGTTTTCCAACTGACTATATACACTGCTCAAAAAAATGAGAGGAAGACTTTGAAAACACATCAGATCTAAACGTGGGGAAAAATGATCTTGAATATATTTCCTGATAATAAGTAGGTGATGTATTAGTAACAAAATGATACCACATAATTTGATAGAAATAAAAAATGATCACCCTATAGAGGGGTAAAATCTAAGACACCCCAAAAATGAAAGTGAAAAAAGGATGCAGCAGGCTGCTCCATTTTGCCAAAATGTCCTTGTAGCAACTCAAAATGATTCTCAGTAGTTTGTGTGGCCCCCACGTGCTTGTACGCTTGCCTGACAATGTTGGGGAATGCTCCTAATGAGACCACGGATGGTGTCCTGGGGGATCTCCCAGATCTGGACCAGGGCATCACTGCACTCTTGGACAGTCTGAGGAGCAACCTGGCAGCGCCGGATGGACCTAAACATAATGTCCCAGAGGTGTTTTATTGGGTTTAGGTCAGGTGAACGTGGGGGCTAGTCAATGGTATCAATTCCTTCATCCTCCAGGAACTAACTGCATACTCTAGATACATGAGGTCGGGCATTGTCGTGGACCAGGAGTAACCCAGGTCCCACTGCAGCAGCGTAAGTTCTGACAATGGGTCCAAATATTTCATCCTGATACCTAATAGCAGTCAGGGTACCATTATCTAATCGGTAGAGGTCTGTGCGTCCTTCCAGGGTTATGCCTCCCCAGACCTTCACTGACCCACCACCAAACCGGTCATGCTGAATGATGTTGCAGGCAGCATAACGTTCTCTACGGCATCTTCAGACCCTTTCATGTCTGTCGCATGTGCTCAGGTTGTACATGCTGAAGCGCACAGGGCGTTAGTGGCGTAGTTGCCAATTCTGTTGGTCTATGGCAAATGCCAGTCGAGCTCTACAGTGCTGGGCAGTGAGCACAGGGCCCGCTATAGAACATTGGGCCCTCAGGCCACCCTCATGGAGCCTGTTTCTTATTGTTTGGTCAGAAAAATTCACACCAGTGGCCTGCTGGAGGTCATTTGTAGGGCTCTTGCAGTGCCTATCCTGTTCCTCCTTGCACAAAGGAGCAGATACCGATCCTGCTGAGGGTTTAAGGACCTTATACGGCCCTGTCCAGCTCTCCTGGACTAACTACCTGTATCCTGGAATCTCCTCCATGCTCTTGAGACTGTGCTGAGAGACACAGCAAACATTCTTGCAACAGTACATATTGATGTGGCATCCTGGTGGAGTTAGACTACTTGTGCAACCTCTGTAGCGTCAAGGTACTGCACCATGCTATCAACAGAGATGTTGATCCAAGCCAAATGAAAAACTACAGCAGTAGAAAGTCAATCAGTAAAAAAAACATCCAATAGAGATGAGGAGTCAGTGGCCTCAACTTGGAAAAGCATTCCTGTTTTAAGGTCTGTCTCATTGTTGCCCCTCTGACACACCTGTTGTTGATTTCATTAACAGATAAGCAGCTGAATCTGATTAACAACCCCCTCTGCTACTTAACTGACCAGATAGGTTACTATACTCTAATTAAAAAGCATTCGTCTAATTTTTCAAGCATTGTATAACAAGTCAAATTAGAAGCAAACAGACAGAAAAAAAACACCGGCAGTGACGAAAACAACACAAACCATTTACGGCTCTGTCTTGTCAAATGCACTGCATACGTTACGGAACAGGTTTACAGAGTAAGTTTACGCGGGTCTTGCCCATAGCTGCTCACATAGTGTAGCCGACATTAATGCAGCTTGCCTGGCCACTGCTGGCGGCTCTTCCCACTTCTCCAGATGACGATAGTCGTGGGTGTTGTAGGAAGCCAGTACGGCCATCCTGCAATCAAAGTGAGTGGGTTGCATTAGCCTCATACGATACCCACACATGTACATCCCCAGTGAGTGGAACTGTCTTACATAAAGCGCACCTGGAACGCACAAGTCGTACGCCACACTCAGGATCTAAAATCTACTGTGTGACTGGCCAATCACAGAGCGTGAAAAGTGACTATATAAGTAGTTACCCAATGATCATTTTCCTTTATCACGATTACGGAAAATAATGAGCTGTACTCATTTTATGCTCGTACTCTGCAAAAATGCATCTGTAAAAGATACTCATCTAATACGGCTCATTCCTATTAGAAACTCTCACCTGGCCGAATCACTCAGATTTACCACCTCATTAAACCTCAGGTGCATCACATTGGTGAGCAATGGACATTAGGTAGGTCTGTTTTCTCTCAACATTTTTTCTATCTCTTTATAAACTGTGTTTTCATATAATTATATCACCTTTCCTGCTGTCAACATTTGCTGGCCCAGAACTTACTGCTGTGGGTACCCTTTTGATTGTCTATTTCACGGTAAGCAGAACATTACTGTATTGTGAATTTCTTTTACAATCATAACTACATATACCTGAAGAGTTGCTATGACTTTTGTTGGCATGAATATCCAGCTTTTTTCAAGCCACCGTGAATTATGTATGTGAATTATTGCGGGAATTATAGGGCAAACTTCCGGTAGACACCATAACCGGCGTTTATTTACATTACAACTGTGGAACCAATGGTGCAATTACTTTTTTTGGATCAGTGACTACATAAAAATGTGGGAAAACCAGCTGTCATGTCTTAAATGATGCGATGTAACAGTTCCGTTGCCTACTGAAGGATGGGAGGATGAGCTGAAAAAGTGGCCAAACTTTACATATAGTAACATTTTTAGCTACTTTCTCAACTCTATTGCGGCAGATGGCGAGGCTATGAACTATCTTATATCATATAAGACATGTCAATACCATCATAGCGATAAGGTTGGCCAGGTTTTTTTGAAAGATGTTGGGAACAATCTTATGTATCTAAAAGCAGATGTTGAGCTTTTATGAACTTTATATATGCTTATTTGTGCCGTGGTAGCACACAGTGCTGATCTATTGTAACATATTGCTTGTTTACGTGCTGCCAGAGCAGATGAGGAGTGCACAGTGTGGAGCTTGTGTTTCTATTTCATGCTTTGACAAAGTCAGCTGCGGTTTTAAAAGTGGTACTTTTGGAATAACTGATACAGGAAGATGTACACACCAATGTACCTGGATGTACCTCGATCTTATACAGGTTACAAGCTGACATTGGCAGCCCTCTCAGCTCGTTACCTGTATAAAAGAGACCTGTCTACAGCAGCAATCAATCAATCCAGATGCCAAACTCGGCACCATGGCCAAGACCGAAGAGCTTTTCAAGGATGTCAAGGACAAGACTGTGGACCTACACAAGGCTGGAATGGGCTACAAGACCATCGCCAAGCAGCTGGGTGAGAAAGTGACAACAGTTGATGCAATTATTCGCAAATGCAAAAAACATAAATTAACTGCCAATCTCCCTCGGTCTGGAGCTCCATGCAAGATCTCACCTTGTGGATTTTCAATGATAATGAGAACGGTGAGGAATCAGCCCAGAACCACTCGGGAGGAACTTGTCAATGATCTCAAGGCAGCTGGCACCATAGTCACCACAAAAACAGTTGGTAACACACTACTCCGTGAAGGACTGAAATCCTGCTGTGCCCGCAAGGTCCCCCTGCTCAAGAAAGTCCATCTACAGGCCCGTTTGAAGTTTGCCACTGAACATCTGACTGATTCATAGGAAGACTGGGTGAAAGTGTTGCGGTCAGATGAGACCAAAATTGAGTTCTTCAGCATCAACTCAACTCGCCGTGTTTGGAGGAGGAGGAATGCTGCCTATGACTCCAAAAACACCGTCCCCACCGTCAAATATGGAGGTGGAAACATTATGCTTTGGGGGTGTTTTTTTGCCAAGGGGACAGGACAATTGCACCGCATCAAAAGGAGGATGGATGGGGCCATGTACCGTCAAGTGTTGGTTGAGATGGGTCATGGTTGGGTATTCCAGCATGACAATGATCCAAAACACACAGCCAAGGCAACAAAAGATTGGATCAAGAAGAAGCATATTAAGGTCATGGAGTGGCCTAGTCAGTCTCCAGACCTTAATCCCATAGAACATATGTGGAGGGAGCTGAAGGTTGGAGTTGCCAAACATCAGCCACAAAACATGAATGACTTGGAGAGGATCTGCAAGGAGGAGTGGGCCAAAATCCCCCCTGAGATGTGTGCAAACTTTGTGGCCAACTACAAGAACCGGCTGACCTCTGTGATTGCCAACAAAGGTTTTGCCACCAAGTACTGAAACACCTTTTTCAAAGGGATCAAATACTTATTTCCTTCATGGAAATGCAAATTCATTTATAACTCTTTTTGAAACGCATTTTTCTCATTGTTGTCTCTCAGTGTTCAAATAAAGCTACCATTGAAATTATAGACTGATCATTTCTTTGTTAGTGGCAAATTTACAAAATCAGCTGGGGTTCAAATACTTTTTTCCCTCACTGTATGTCGTCTTCGGTGGCTTCTTAAGATTTACATTTTTCTGCCACATCCTTTCACTTCATCCTCTCACGATAGATAGTAAAAACTGTACTGCGGTGGGCAGCCACGCTCCCGCTTGGTCATCAGGCCATGTTCCACACAACGCTCTTTGAGCCACAAATGTAATTTTGTTTGGATGTTAGTACAACCACGAGCCCCACAACATGTCCCTGAGGCCACTTTTGTAAATTTCAGAGGATTAAGTAAAACACGCTTCTAAAGTTGTTATGCACCACCAAAGCTAATAAAAGCGGCACCTCCAGTTGAAAACAAGCACAGTGGAACTTCCGGTTGCTGTGCCGGAAGTTCCACCCATAACCCGTTTTACGTCAGCGGCCTCAGGAATAAGGTGGATAGGAGTCTGGTTGTTCTAAATGTGAAGGTCAATATATTGTACATAACAGACAGATCTGACAATTCTGTCTGCATTAAAATAAACTGCAAGCTACTTTTTAAGTGACCAAGACCCAAAGATCTACCTTCTGCTAAGCATGTACAGAGCAAGTATACACACTTTTTCAGCATTCAATTTCAAGGCAACATAATCTGGTCATGGTGGCGTAGTGGCTGGCATGTTGGCTACACACTCAGGAGAGCTGAAAGATCTGGGTTGAAACTCTGGAGTTTGCATGTTCTTGTGCAGAAGCCGTAGTCACTGAATTTGTGGAGTTCCTCCAGCCACGCTTTACGTGGCGCAATCAAAGTATTCCTCAGATGTTTGAGTTGTACAATGTTGTTTTCACCAACGTCGAGAGGCTAAGTGATGCTGCTATATCCAATAGCTTCCCAGTACATATGCATTCATTCCACGACAGGACAAATGTGATGTTACACATAGCACCATGGGTATCAGTTGATATCCCGATCCGAAACTGAGAGTTGGACAGTGTCGCCATATTAAATATCGGCAAAAAAGCCAATATCAAGACATTCCTAGAATAATTCCTCGGGGGTTCTGTACATCACCTGTCAGTCAAAATAGCTACGTAGTGTTCATTATAAATGCATTCATGTTTTATGTCCAGTTAGCATTTTTTATCAAACATTACAGATATACTGTACAAGAAATGAAAATGATTACACAAAAGATAATGCAGCCAAAGTCAAGGCAACCTATTAAAAATGTTTTAGCAGTGGGCACATTTGCCAGTTAATCCTGCAATAGTATTTCCACAAACGAAAGTGTAGAAAACTTTTCCACAGTGGAGTTCAGGATGCGAAATGCATCCAGAAAACTATTGACATTTGTCTACATAACTAGCCACTGGACGTGAACTGATAACTTTGCAAAAAATTGTAGACATCACTGTTGATGTAGATATATTTCATTTACAAACTAAGTACTCATTCACACCAATAGTAGACATGGTAGTATTGAGGAGTGGTAGGTACAGCAAATGCAGTGGACTGAATGCAGTTAAGAGTGGATCAGATATGTAAGAGCATGTTCAGGTATTTAGTGCAGCGACTCGACCAAGCAAGAGGAGTAAATCATGTATCGAGGTCAGTGCCATAAGCATTAATGTTGTCCGTTTGTCAAAAGCAGCATGTTTGACTTTGAAAGGATCTAAGGTCTGCAAAAGACGTTCCAGTATGCATAACCCAGTGGTTCCCTTTTTTTGCCGTGCCCCCTTTTGGAGATAAAATTATTTTTAGCACCCCCCTCCCCATCCACCAACTACAACAAACACGCCCCTTGCCCCCAACATCCTCCCCCACACCAGCCCCCGCGCGCAGCTATACGCTGCGGATATAAACGTTGATTACACAAAGTTTGGAATGTTTTTTACATACCTTGTTTCCAAACAGGGCCTGTCACACACATCGCAGCATTTACAAATCCTTTAGTGAACGCCGCTGCGGCTGTAAAAGAGTAAAAGAGAAACCGTGCCTCCGGGCCGCCGTCGCTGCTCCCCGAACTCCCGTCCTGGGTCGTGCCAAGTGAGGAAGGCGGGAGAGGCTGTGGGCCGAGCCGGTGTTGTGCCGAGATTTGCATGCCTGCCAAAAACTGCCTGCAGGTCGCGGGACCGCGCACACTTAGTTTAAACCAAAACTATGGCACGTACGTTGAACAACATACTCATGGAATATAATATAATACATATGGAAACTTAAGAATGTTGTTGGAACACTCGTGCTAACCAGTAGACAATTTGAACACACCCAAAATGGCAAAAAAAGTCATAAAGGCGCTTTGTTATTAAAGCAGCAGATTTCTAAGGGAGAGAAAAAGGTAGCAGCTTGTAGTCTGAAAAGTATGTTAATAATGAAGTGTGCATGGTAGCCCTGTCATAATGCTGTGCCCCCCTCCTAGGGGGCGCGCCCCCCCCGTTTGAAAACCACTGGCATAACCCATGTCCTCATTAAAAAACACTATGCTGCTGCTTTGTAGCAGCGGAAGCATGAAAACAGTGGTCTGTAGCTGCTGTATGCAATGCAAAGCACCTTGTCACAGACTTTCATGAACAGCATACTCTATCCATGTTCACTGTACGACAAATCCGTGTGACATTTTCCCTCATGCTGTTTTAGTGGGTTAGTAGGACTTGGAGAGAAATGTAAAACTGTGAGAGCAGGAAGAGTCTCCAGAGAGCTCAGTTATTATTTTAACGATGTGAATTAATTCCCACCTATGCTAAAATGTAGAACCTTTTACAGTTTAAACTGTCAAAGTCTTCACACGCCTCCTCCCTCTGGGAAGCCCCACAGATGGGGAACAGAAGTGATGCCCTGCAGAAATAACTAAGTGGTTTCTAATGGAAGAAAACAGAGATGAATATAAAACCGCTGCTTTTTTTCGTATCCGTGACAAAGACGGATTGAGTATGTGGAGCGTTAAGTGAGCTGCATTTATATGCCGTTCTTCCATCTTGGCGGTAGTCACCACTTTGTATCATGCATTCCTTTCCTCACAACCTAGACTCAGAGTACATACTCAGACACCAATGGTGACGACTAGAAGGCAAGTAGACAACTCATGATTTTCATTCAGCAATTACAGTTGTCAGGATTAGGTGCCTTTGCACAATCTTCAAGCTATACAACACAGGAGCCGTGTCACAAATTCTGCAATGATAATAATGTTCTGTAAAGGGTGCAATTCCTCTTCAGTTGCAAACTACACTTTTTTAAGGAAAAAAATATGTATACTAATAGGCAATTTAATAATTAGGTGTTCCCAGGCCATTGGAGAGACATAGTCTCTCCAACGTGTCCTGGGACTTCCCCTAGGCCTCCTACCGGTTCGGGTGTGTCCCGGGGAGGCGTCGGGGAGGCATCCTATCCAGATGCCCGATCCACATCATCTGGCTCCTCTCCAGGTGTTCTACTCCGAGTCTCTCCCAGATGATAGTGCTTCTCCGCCTAGTTCCAAAAGAGAGCCCAGCCACCCTGGAAAGAAAACTAATTTTGTCCGCTTATACCGCTTGCCATCTTGCCCATCTCTGTTGACAAATCTACCATATATAACTCATGAAACCTCATGAAAAAAATAAAGATTTAAAGCCTCCCTTCAAGGTGCACACAGCGCAAGTATAAAAGTATAAATAATGTACTAATAAAAAGTACAAACTACTGTGCTGCTATGCTGTACTGCGTGTATAGCCAGACAACAATGAGGAAGGTGCTGCTGTAAAAAAAAACCATTCGTGCATGTTTGAAGTTTGCTGAAGAGCACTTCAAAGTACTCCTGGCAAAAGCTTTTGGGCATAGATAAAACAAAGTTGTTTGGGAGGAACACACAATGGCATGTGTGGAGAAAAAGCATGGTGGTAGGAGCATCATGTGCTTTGCTATCTCAGGGCCTGGACAGCTTGGTATCAATGAATATCTAATTCTCAAGTTTTTCAGGATATTTTGCAGAAGAACTTGAGATCACCTTTTTCCTGAGCCAAACTGCCTCGTGGCAGAGGAGTTTGCATGTACCAATATTCCTAGGAGCTAAGTTGGCTTTCGTGCCCCCAATAACTTCAGACCCCACTGATGATAAGGAACAATTGACTTGGTTTTCCCTCGGCCAGACAAGGTCACCCTGGCCCCCCTTGGGAGCCAGACCTGGAGTGGGGCCTGATGGCGACCGTCTAGTGGCTGTACATGCACGCATGGGCCCCGGTCGGGCACAGCCCAAAGAGGTAGTGTGTCCCCTAGCGCCAAGTTGTACATTGGAGTTTAACCCGGTGAACAAGAGGGTAATTTCCCTCCATCTTCGGGTGGGTGGGTGCTGGTGTGGATTCTGACTATTGATTGCACTTATGCACCAAAAAGCAGTTCAGCAGCAGCCCTTTTTGGAGTCCTTAGATGGAGTACTGGAAAGTGTGCCGTCAAGGGATTCCCTTTTTCTACTGAGGGACTTCAACACCGGCAATGTTGGCAGCGACAGTGAGACGTGGAGAGGAGTGATTGGGAAGAATGCCCCCCCTGATCTGAACCCGAGCAGTGTTTTGACAATGATCCAAAACACAGGAGCAAAACAACAACAGAATGGCTTCAGAGGAAGAAACACGTGTTCTGGAGTGGCCAAGTCTAAGTCCAGATCTCACACCAATTGAGATACTGCGCCTCAAGAAAACTATTCACACCAGACATTCCAGGGATCTTGCTGAACTGCAATAGTTTTGCAAAGGGGAATGGTCCTAAGTCCGCCATGATGTTTGTGCGCGTCTGATCTGCAAATACAGAAAACGTTTGTTTAAAGTTAGTGTTGACAACGGGGCTCAGAAAAGTATTAAATTCAAGGGTTTGCTGAATTTTTCCTCCCTGTCCTGTGAATGTTACATTTCATGGTCTACAAAACTATGAACATTTTGTGTCGTATTAGATTAGACTGACTCAATTAATTCATTTGATTTAGATGTCACTTGGACTACATCCATCCATTCATTTTCTATGCCGCTTATCCTCATTCGGGTTGCAGTGTATGACGGAGCCTATCCCAGCTGACTTTGGGCGGGAGGCGGGGTACATCTTGGACTGGCCGCCAATCAATCGCATGGCCGAAAAACAACCATTACCACTCACATTCATTCCATAGCGACAACCTAGATTCACCAATTAACCTAACATGCATGTTTTTGGAATGTGGGAGATGTTAAAGTGTTGGCTTCCTTCAGCCAACAGCCACACATTAGAAAGAGAATCTATCGGTGCATCTCTGACCTGCGGGAGTGATGGAGGACAGTCGAACACATATTACTTTATCAGGCCAGGAGCACAACAAGAAACTAAAGGTTTCCAAAGGGCTTTGACCTGTGTCTTTTTGTAAAGTTAACACAGATAATGTGTTTCTCCGTTTTTTTTCGAGTAGGGATAAATGTAGTTGGTTAAGGCTTGGTTATATATTTGACTTTATTTTTATAGGACATTTTATAAGACATTGTCAGTGTGAAGCTTCTGGGGTGAGACTCAGCACCTCCAAATCTGAGGCCATGGTTCTCAGTCGGAAACAGGTGGACTGTACCCTCCGGGTTGGGAGTGAGGTCTTGCCTGTGGAGGAGTTCAAGTATCTCGGGGTCTTGTTCACGAGTGAGGGATGGTTGGAGCGTGAGGTCGACATTAGAGATTGGTACAGCGTCAGCAGTAATGGAGTCGCTGTACCGGACCGTCGTGGTGAAGAGAGAGTTGAGCCGGAAGGCAAAGCTCTCTGTTTACCGATGGATCTACGTTCCCACCCTCACCTATGGTCATGAGTTATGGATCATGACCGAAAGAACGAGATCGCGGATACAAGCGGCGGAAATGAGTTTCCTTCGTAGGGTGGCTGGACTCACCCTAAGAGATAGGGTGAGGAGCTCGGCCATCCGGGAGGAGCTCAGAGTAGAGCCGCTGCTCCTTCACATCGAGAGGAGCCAGTTGAGGTGGCTCGGGCATCTAGTCCGGATGCCTCCCGGGCGCCTCCCTGGTGAGGTGTTTCGGGCATGCCC
>QODF01000027.1:2300245-2321405 GCA_024372805.1 Oostethus manadensis | reverse complement strand
AGTGCAAATGTTATAAAGTGTTCATGAGTTCAACAGCAGCAGGAAAGAAACTGTTCTTGTGGCGAGAGGTTCTGGTCCGAATGGACCGTAACCTTCTGCCAGAGGGGACTGGCTCAAATACTCCATGTCCAGGGTGGGAAGGGTCAGCAAGTATCCGGCCTGCTCGAGTTCTGGAGACGTACAGGTCCTGGAGAGATGGAAGGCTGCAGCCGATCACTTTCTCGGCAGAGCGCATGATGCGTTGCAGTCTGTGTTTGTGGCCCCAGCGAACCACACTGTGATGGAGGAGGTGAGGATGGACTCAATAATGGCCGTGTAGAATTGCACCATCGTCCGGACAGGCAGCTTGGCTTTCCTCAGCTGCCTCAGGAAGTACATCCTCTGCTGAGCCTTCTTGATGATGGAGCTGATGGTCTGCTCCCACTTGAGGTCGTGGGTGATGTTAGTGCCCAGGAAGCGGAAGGAGTCCACGGTTGTGATGGGGGAGTCTGTCAAGACGAGGGGGGGCAGGGGGGCTTTGACTTTCCTAAAGTACATCCCTCTGACAACATTTTAAAAAAAGTATTCAAATCAACCAGTGACGATTTTCTACATTACTTTGTGGAGAAGGTGGCCACAGTTAGAAAGAGTATTAAGAACATTACAGCTCCTGTTTTGGATTTGCATGTACCTCGTTCCCCCCCTGCTGTCGTTAGTGTGTTTGCACCAGTGTCTCTTTCGCGGCTCTCTGAGGTTGTCCTCTTAGTGCCTCCACCTTAATAAATGCTTGCCCCGATTTCACACCTTTGATCTTGAAAAAACAATCCATGCCTTTATCAGTTCTCGCTTGGACTATTACAACACCCTTTACATTGGAGTAAACCAGGCCTCTCTGCATCGGCTACAACTTGCGCAGAATGCCGCTGCCCGCCTACTCACAAACACCCGGAAGTATGATCACATCACTCCTGTTCTGTCCTCCCTTCACTGTCTCCTGATTCAGTTCAAACTTTTAGTGTTTGGTTCTGCGCTATCCATGGCATTGCAGCTCCTTATCTGTTTTGACTTGCTGTCCCTACACCTGCCCAGCAGAGCCCTGCGCTCCTCCCCACAACACCTGCTGGAATTTCCACTGTCCGGGTGCAGACATTGTGGTGATGATGCTTTTGCATTGGTGGGGCCCAGACTCTGGAACTCTCTGCCTCTGGAATTACGCTCCATTACAGACCTGCCTCTGTTCAGAGCCAGGCTGAAGACGTTTCTTTTTAGATCAGCCTGTGGCACCTAAAGTGTTGTTGCATTTTGAAATGAACTGATAATTTGAATTTTTATGTGTGCTCTTCTAATCATGTTTTTATTATCATTGTTCAGCACTTTGATCAACTGGGATTGTTGTAAAGCGCTTTACAAATACAATTTGATTGATTGATTGACATATCGAAAATTTGAAAATCGAAAGTGCCGCCGGACCGCTGTAGCCGTAGAATATTATGAATGTACAATACCACCATAGAAGATGCCATTCATTGATTCATTTAACATTCATGCACATGTACGTATATGAATATGTATACATATATATTTCAGGTGGGTACAATATTTACACTTCGTACGACTGTTTTTGAGGGTGCTGGAACAAATTATGCCATTTTTAAGTAAATCTTCATAATACAAAAATTCCAAGACATGAAAGCCCCCCCGGAACCAATTACATTTGTATCTTGAGGTTCCACTGTAATGCTAATTTAATTTTGTTCCAGAAAGCCAGACATGTTAACACAAAACATGTTTTATCTTTAGTTTTATAATTATACTTTATTTGCTGAAAACAATGTGAAATTCTCTAAATACATATAAATGATGACTGAAAGTCAATAATGACGGTAATGGAAATCTTCATGGAAAATGTGACTTTTCCCAAAGACACATCTTCACTTACACATTCATTTATCACTTTCAATTATTTCATGCATGTAAAATTATGTATTTGAACTTAATTTTAAAACTATAAAAACGTGTTTTGTGGTACCATTTTTGAGAGCGCTAATTAGATTGTAGACAGGAAACATGGCTGACGTCCGGTTCCGGCTGTTTGAGACAAAGATACATTAAGAACACAGTGTAACAATGTGTGCATCAAATTTTACACTAATCGTAAAATTTACTAAATTTTGGTATAAATATTGACATTAATCAAAAAACACGCTAACAGGGGCCGACACTAATTAGGGTTCCACTGCATTCATAAATTATTACCAAATGAGGGTGGAAGAGATGTGTTTTCTGTGGAAAAAATGGCTATTTTCAGGGGGGGGGGATATACTGTATGTGTATATGTTTTTTTATTTAACCAGAAATCCACACATTTGCAGGGCCACAAATCCTGATTTGCAAACATGCACAGATCCACTGTGTTTCTACTTTCATACATCAAAGCAAGATACCAACATTTAGAATATTATCTGAATTACACAATTTAGGAGATAAATATGATCAAATATGGTTCAAGTTCCTTTTCAGTGACCCACCAGCCACAGTTTTGCCTGACCTATTATTCTGTCAGCCCTATTAAGTATTGCTTATGACTAATATTGGATGCAAGATGCTTGAGGTGACAGTCTGACTGTAGGTCAACAGTCTTTGCTATTGACCCACTGACATGCATCTGTTTTATGGTAGGTAGGTAGGTAGGTGGGGTCCACAGTCTTATTTTTACATTTTATTTTGTCAGCGACTGTTAAACATTAATTTCAATCTTTTATGCCAAGATTTTAATTTGGCCTGTAATTTTTATTTTGATATTTGTCCACCAAATAGTTTTGTCTGGATTTTTTTTTTGTTCTTTTGTTTGTTTGTTTTTTGCATTCAAAGCTTACAGCATGTCAAAGGATCTCACAGTTTTGTTTCCTGCCAGGCTGCCATGCTGCTGAAATGATAGGCTTGTGTTTCTATTGGTGTCTACAGATGATCATTTGATTATTTCAATATACAATATTTTTACAGATGCCCTTTTTTGTCAAATGTGTGACTTCATTTTGTGGACAATATGTAATAAGGGACTATAATGTATTCGATACCATCTTGCAAAATGTTTATTGTTTATACATTTATTATTTTACATGTAATGGCATCATACTTTAGTGTAGATCAAGTTTATGCAAGTATTATATTGTGGACATAATTACTCAGTAAACATTATACTTCCCGGTTTCCATACCATGTAGTAGGAGAGAAGACATACACAAATATGGATGTTAATGAGGACTCCCTTGCCCTGTTGACCATTGTTTGCATTACGTAAAACAAAAGTGTGACTGGAGGTCATGATTTAACTATCTTGGTGTATGAGTAGGTCAGGTTTTATAACTAGAAGGGAATGAGCTTCAGATGAGGATCAGGATTTGCACGATACATAATGAATGAGAGCGATTTAGTCACTGACCTACCACTTCTGGGCTGGGTATGTTACTTACACCGCTTGAGGGAAACAAAGCAAGCGGGGTGTAAAGCGTGCATGTTTTCATTGTTGCTGTGCTAGAAAAGCTTCAGAGATTTTTTGGCATCTAGTGTGGGCAGACACTGGCCCAGCTCCAATGTTTTGACAGTATGTGGCAGTTCTAGGGGATTTGCCTTCACCGTTGCGATTCGGCAAGACACTAACACAGCACAGTATTGTCACGGTCATAACCAAATGTGTGTGCGTGTGTGTTTTCAGATATTGACGAGTGTGCAGAGGGCCTGATTGAGTGTCACAACCATTCCCGCTGTGTCAACCTGCCTGGTTGGTACCACTGTGAATGCAGAACCGGTTTCCATGACAATGGCTCCTATATGCTTGATGGAAGCTCCTGCATTGGTGAGTTCAAAACATTCTTTTCCTTGCTTCAAATATACTACTCAGAGAAATTTGGTAAATGCAGTACTGTTATGTCAGAGAACTGCAAGTTGTGCGTTAAGTGTAATAAATATTCAACATGTGTATTAAACATTAGAGAATCTTAAATTAAGTTCACCTGTAAAGGGTATACATTTAAGGTTCATCCTGAAATGTATATAAAATATCCCTTACGTCTTTTAAGTAGTAGTATCTAAACAGCCTGCACAAGTCTAACTCCTCACAAATACTTTAAATAATTTCATGTCCTGAAAGGTCCAAAAAGAATTCCGAATAATGCCACTCTGGCTTTCTCTGTCACTTGTCTTTGTAATCCGTTTGACTGAAGGCATGTTTGACTGTCAACTGCTGTTTGGCTGAGAAGAATATTTTTTGACAGTTACAACTGAAAAGGGGATTATCAAAAATAAAAGCAAAATCCAGAGATTGCAATTTTTACACGTACACAGAGATTTATTCCAAAAAAAGGATCATGACCAAAGTTCCCCTTTTCTTTTCATTGGACCTCTGTGAGCAACATCCGATGTGCACACTATATTATCATATTATTATATTATCATATAGTGTGGGTTGAAACAGACGGCACAGCGTATTCCTCAAAGCTTGCTTTGTACTCAACTTCAGACAAAACAAGCCATGCAAATATTCCATACAATCAACGATCTGAATATTGTAGAAAATGTATTTGTTTACAAAATTATACATTTATAGATTATTTTTCCATACCTTTTATAGTTTACCTTTTATTTTAATAATTATGTACAGTATATGTATTACCTTATTTTACTGAATTGAGAATGAAATTCCAATTCAATTCTTGAATTTGAATTGCGGTTGCAAACTTGCAGAAATGCAATTTCAAATAAAAATTGCAGGAAGTACAACAGAAATTGCATGAAATTTAAATAAATGTATTATGCATAATTAAGGTGTCTGTGACAATGAAGCCTTACAGTATGTATTTAAATAATTAATTTTATTGAAAAAAATTGTATTCACTTTATGTGCACAATACTTTATTATAGGTTCCCAAAGTGGGGTACGGCAAATGCCATAGGGGGGACGTGAAAAGAAATGAAAAACAATTGGCACCAAACACTCACAATTACAGTACACTTTAACGCCTCGCTGCTGTTCATTGCTGGGTGTCAATCATTTGATCAAACAAGTAAGTTTGTCCCCCGAAAATAAGGTTCATCGTTCTTTTTGTATTGCGGATACTGCTTTATCATGATGGTTAAACTTTCCCCTTCAATTCAAAGAGGATAAGCAACATTTGTGTGGTTAAGTAATTACCTGGTGGAATCTCATTAAAAACCCAATCTCCAATGGGCATCTCTGTGTGGAGTTGGCATGTTCTGCCCGTGCGTGTTTGGGTTTTCTCCGGGTTCTCCGGTTTCATCACACATTCCAAAAGCGTGCATGTTAGAATAATTGCCGACTCTAAATTGTCCATTACAGTGTGAATGGTTGTTTGTCTGCCCAGCAATTGACTGGTGACCAGTCCAGGGTGTACTCCGTCCCCCGCCCAAAGTCAGCTGGGATAGGCTCCAGCATACCCCCGACCCTAATGAGGATAAGCGGCCTAGAAAATGGATTGATGGATGCATTTGGTCTAACCTTTACTTGTAAATGAAGTCCATGCGCCTTTCCTTTAGTTTTGAGATGTAATACTCCATGTTGTTGGGAATGAAATGGAAATACTATGCAGATTGTTTCTGTTACAGAGTTCTTTTCCACGAGGGATATAAGCTAATGTTACATGCAGATGTTTTTTACGAGTGACTTCTTCTACGCATTGTGCACGGATGTCGGTCACGTGACATCTGGAGCTCCAAGATTCGCAACTCAACACTGCCGCAAGCTGGTGCGGCACAACACACTTTCATGAAATTTTATTAGCCAGTAGGTTAAACTTCAGTATGTACAGTATATGAGTGATAAAACGTATATTCTTGGCGATGTAATGAGGAAACACCAATGCCTCTGGTGTGAAACCACCGACCAATCACAGCCTGCCTGTATGGATGTATGTGTGCGGTCACTTACAGCACCATGACACCGATGACTCAACGTGACTCTTATACAGTAGTTGCGCTTCCTATGCATTTGAACAGGAAATATGAAAATTCAATCATTGAATGGGCCGCACGGTGGCTGAGTGGGTAGCATGTCGGCTTCACAGTCAGGAGATTCAGGGTTCGAATCTCCGTTGGGCATCTCTGTGTGGAGTTTGCGTGTTCTCCCCATGTGTGCGTACTCCGGTTTCCTCCCACATTCCAAAAACATACATGTGAGGTTAATTGGCAACTCTAAATTGTCCATTAGAGTATGAATGTGAGTGTGAATGGTTGTATGACTGACCAGTCCAGGGTGTACCCCGCCTCCCGCCCAAGGTCAGCTGAGATAGACTCCAGCATACCCGTGTCCTTAATGAGGATAAGCGGCATAGAAAAAAAAGAAAATCAATGTAAAGCACGGACTACTGAACTAAAATGGAACAATTTAACATAAGTTTTTTTTTACTATTTAGTATTTACATGACTCCTCCCTGAGTCACCACCTTATCGAGGTGGAGGAGTTTGCGTGTCCCAATGATCCTAGGAGCTAAGTTGTCAGGGGCTGTCTTGCCCCTGGTAGGGTCACCCATGACAAACATGTCCTAAGGGAGGGACCACACAAAGAGTGGCTCAAAAGACCCTAATGATGAATAATACAATTGGACCTCGTTTTCCCTCGCCCCGACGCGGGTCACCAGGGTCCCCCTCTAGAGCCAGGCCTGGAGGTGGGGCACGATGGCGAGCGTCTGATGGCTGGGCCTGCAGCCATTGGGCCCGGTCGGGCACAGCCCGAAAAGATAACGCCCCTCCCATGAGCTCACCAGTCGTAGGAGGGGCCAAAGGGGTCGTGCAAAGAGAGCTGGGTGGCGGCCGGAGGCGGAGGCCTTGGCGGTCAGATCCTCGACTACAGAAGCTAGTTGTCGGTACGTGGAATGTCACCTCTCTGGCGGTGAAGGAGCCTGAGCTGGTGCGTAAGGTGGAGAAATTCCGGCTAGATATATTCGGACTCACCTCAACGCACAGCAACGGGTTTGGAACCAGTCCTCTCGAAAGGGGCTGGACTTCATTCCACTCTGGTGTTGCCGGCAATGAGAGCCGACGGGCAGGGGTGGCAATTCTTGTTGCATAGTTGTTGAATAGTTTTTGTTTTTGTCTTCTTCTGACGTCATTGGGACAACGGTTCTCAGTACATCAGGGCAAACCTGATTTACAATACTTGTAATCTTCTCCCAGGAGGAGAGGAGCTCACTTGATTGGTGATGATTTGACCCGGCTGTGTTAAACCGAGTCATGCCTTTTCTCCCCCCTCTTTGCCACTTGCACCGGTAGGAAACGGACGGAGGTGTACAAGCGAAGGTGCGCTTCGCTTGGTCTATGAAATTATAGCCCTAACTTTAAATATCATACGAACTGAAATAGAGGCAAGCTGAAGAAAACTGAGTACTGATTTGAGCAATGTGACCTCAAGTCAAGCCAAGCAAGTAGCGAGATCAGACTGTCACAGACAGTCTGTGTGTGAAAGAGCAACAGCAAGTCTGTCTAGAGAGGGGCAACATATATCGATCTAACACCGTTTGATTTAATCTATAATAGTAAATAAAGCATTGAATTTAAGCACAGCAGGCTTTATATGGATGTGTGTTTTTTAGCTTTTTTAGTGATAAAGATGGTAAACGTTACCCTTTGTTGTTTGATTTGGCGGTAGTTGATTAGTCATGCCTGTTGACAGGGGCGCACCGATGACGTCATGTGAAGCTGAGCGTGCGCTCCCGTAGGACAGTCCATGTGGAAGAGCTTAAAAATAGAATTTTTCATAGGATATGGGGTATATTTTCATCTAGATGACTTCTTCCTCTTCAATTTGGTATGGGATTTATACTGAGTGTTGGAGCACATCCACAGTTAAGTCCAACTTGAAGCCTTTCAAACTCATAGATGGGAGCTTCCGGACAAGATAAACGGTATTGTAGCGACCTTAAAGTTGTGCTAATGTGAACGTTTGTGTTCTGGTTGTCTGACTGTTTCAGGTTGCCGAATCGTGTTGATAAAACACATACTTGTGCCTTTAATAGTGCCTGTGCAGATGTTACAGTATGTAGGATATTCATTTCCTTTAATATCTGTCTGCAGATGAGATTTCATTCTAATCTGATGATGGTGCGAAATAACGCATAGAGAAGTTATTAAAGTATCTAATTAAAGTTTGTCATGTTTTATCAGCTATAATTAATCACAGACTTAATTGAATTCAACCTATTAATTCAGTATTTGTTCTGCTGTCATAACACAGAGGTGTGGCCTAACATGATGCGCATGCGATAATTCAGCAAAAAATTGTAACGTAAATAAAATTAATTAGTTACCGCTGTTAACAGGCTATTTTTGACAGCCCGAGTTTATTTTATGTCCAGTTCATGGTGGATTTTATTTTATGTGTTGCATGAATTTGTCGTGAGCTAAAAACATGGGAGCACATGCAGCATAAGTCACATTGATCGTGACTTGTTCTTAACCTACTGAAATGTTCACTTGTGTTCTTAGATTAATGTTCTTATAATTGGTGAGAATCAGGTGTCTGAATTTGAATCTTCCAATAGAGGTGTCTGATGGAAGCTTTGTCTCGTGCACACGGTGATGCAAGTACACACATTGAACAATGTATTTGATGTATGAGTTGGGGGACTGGAGGGATGACAATTGGATGATTGTGCTTTAAGTTGCAATTCTCATCTGTATAGTTTCACACTCATCTTGGTATTTCTTCAGTGCCAATTATGCCACTGTAGCAAATTGTTTTAAAAAATAGCGCTGTCGAGAGCAAAGCTGTGCTTTCCCTTGTAGTCATAACAGTGAGGCATGGCTTGCCATGATTTATACAAATAATGAAGTAAATTGAAGTAATCCATTTGCAAACCAGACAAATGACTTCCATACCGGATCGGACGTGGCCCGGGTTAACAACGGCCGCCACCGGTGCTGTTCACCGACAGGGTGCCGGTGGAAACTGGATTACTGTTGGCCGAAGAAGGAGAGGAGGAAGGTGTGTCCGTAGGAGGAGAGAGAAGAGGAATGCTAAGAGTCTAGAACTAAGAGTTGGGACTTTGAATGTTGGAACTATGACAGGAAAAGGTAGAGAATTAGTTGACATGATGCAGAGGAGGAAGGTAGACATATTGTGTGTCCAGGAGACCAGGTGGAACGGTAGCAAGGCTAGAAGCTTAGGAGCAGGGTTCAAGCTGTTCTATCATGGTGTAGATAGGAAGAGAAATGGAGTAGGGGTGATTTTGAAGGAGGAGTTTGCTAGCAACGTCCTGGAGGTAAAAAGAGTGTCAGATAGAGTGATGAGCCTGAAGCTAGAAATCGAAGGTGTGATGTTCAATGTTGTTAGTGGGTATGCTCCACAGGTAGGATGTGAGATGGAGGAGAAAGAGAAATTCTGGTCAGACCTGGATGAAGTGATGCAGAACATCCCTAGAAGTGAGAGAGTTGTCATTGGTGCGGACTTCAATGGGCATGTTGGTGCAGGAAACAGAGATGATGAGGAGGTGATGGGCAAGTTTGGTATCCAGGAGAGGAACGCTGAAGGACAGATGGTGGTCGACTTTGCAAAAAGGATGGAAATGGCTGTAGTGAATACTTTCTTCCAGAAGAGACAGGAACATAGGGTGACCTACAAGAGTGGAGGTAGGAGCACACAGGTAGACTACATCTTGTGTAGAAGGTGTAACCTGAAGGAGGTCAGTGACTGCAAAGCAGTGGTAGGTGAGAGTGTAGCCAGACAGCATAGGATGGTGGTGTGTAGGTTGACTCTAGTGGTGAGAAGGATGAAGAGGGTAAAGGCAGAGCAGAGGACAAAATGGTGGAAGCTCAAAAAGGAGGAGTGTTGCGTGACATTTAGGAAGGAGTTGAAAAAGGCTATGGGTGGCCAGGAAGTCCTTCCAGATGACTGGACAACTACAGCTACTGTGATCAGGGAGACAGGTAGGAGAGTACTTGGTGTGTCATCTGGAAGGAAAGTAGATAAGGAGACTTGGTGGTGGAATGAGGAGGTGCAGGAGTGTATACAGAGTAAGAGGTTAGCTAAGAAGAAGTGGGACACTGAGAGGACTGAAGAGAGTAGACAGGAGTACAGAGAGATGCAGCGTAAGGTGAAAGTAAAGGTGGCAAAGGCCAAACAAGGGGCTTATGATGACTTGTATGCTAGGTTGGACAGCAAGGAGGGAGAGAAAGATCTATACAGGTTGGCAAGGCAGAGGGACAGAGATGGGAAGGACGTGCAGCAGGTTAGGGTGATGAAGGATAAGGATGGAAGGGTATTGACAGGTGCCAGTAGTGTCATGGGAAGATGGAAAGAGTACTTTGAAGAGTTGATGAATGAGGAAAATGAAAGAGAACAAAGAGTAGAAGAGGTGACTGTTGTGGACCAGGAAGTAGCAAAGATTAGTAAGGAAGAAGTGAGGAGGGCATTGAAGAGGATGAAGAATGGAAAGGCACTCGGTCCTGATGATATACCTGTGGAGGTATGGAAGTGTCTAGGAGAGGTGGCAATAGAGTTCCTGACCGGGTTGTTTAACAAGATCTTAGATAATGAGAAGATGCCTGAGGAATGGAGGAGAAGTGTGCTGGTGCCCATTTTTAAGAACAAGGGAGATGTGCAGAGTTGTGGCAACTACAGAGGAATAAAGCTGATGAGCCATACAATGAAGTTATGGGAAAGAGTAGTTGAAGCTAGACTAAGGGCAAACGTGAGCATTTGTGAGCAGCAGTACGGTTTTATGCCAAAAAAGAGTACAACAGATGCAGTATTTGCTTTGAGGATGTTGATGGAGAAGTACAGGGAAGGTCAGAGGGAGCTGCATTGTGTTTTTGTAGATGATAAAATCAGAAAATCCTTCCGGGGGTGCTTGCCCTTGGCTTGGCTGGCCCCCGGTGGGGGGTCCAGCGGCTGGCGTCCTTGGCCCCCTGGGGCCTTTGCTCAGCTGCCATGGGCGTCCGGCTTGGTCTCCTTTGGCCCTCTTTGGGGCAGCCTCGCTGTCGTCTCTGCGGTGCTAGCTGCGGGGCCGGGCACTGCCGTTTTCCTAGTTGGTCCCTGGCTCTTAGAGGCCATGCGGTGCGGGTTGCATGGCTGTGTTTATCACTGATATCACTGCATTCTCTTTGCTTCTCTCTAAGACAGTCATTCTGTCGCAGCAGATTATCATGAACTGCCGCTGTTGTGTGGACAGCCCGGATGATAATTGCAGATGATACCTGAGAGTATCATACGGGCTGTCATCGTTCATGAGGTTCTGTTTTTCCTTTTTTTCTCTTTTCCTGTCTTTTTTTCCAATTTGCTCAGTCGTTGTTGATATTGTGGTTATCACCACAGTTGTTATTGTTTATAAGATTGTTTTTTCTGTACCTTTTTTTTCTCAGCCAGGTCCAGCACAATACAAATGATGTATTATGAGTACACCCTTAAGTGCACCCAGAAATATTGTAGGTTCAACCCTTTGGGGACTACATGGAGTGACAGGCACCATGTTCTCAAAACCACATTTTCCTATTTTTGCACACTCTTGCGCGTACATTCAAAATTCAAGACTGAACAGACTGACTTTGGAATTCATTGAAGACCATGAGGAATGTAGTATACACTTGCATTTGCATGTAGTATTGCATGATGCTGAACAGCATTGTGTTGCACTGTGTATTCAGGTGTTGAAGCTAGGAGCTCCTGCAAGCCTTGTTCTTTGCTTGACAGAGCTACATGGACTGCATCTTAAAATACATTTAATATGCCTAATGCTTTGGGGAAAGGTGTGTGGCTTTAATAGAAAGGTTTTGCACAAAGAAGAGAATAATACATTCTAAAATCCACTGTCTGCCTGCATAACAATGCATATGTATGAAGGTATCTTTCTTTTATGAAATATGGAAACTTGTGTCAGAAATAACAATTCACCAATACAGAGATGTATGATACTCTTACTCACATAGCAACATTAATTTGCAATATGTACCCAGAGGATGTATGTGTTTGAATAGGCATTTTCATTTTGTATGATACGGTTCACTCATTTCAGAATCTTAGGTTTTCCATTTGGTTGGTTGTGCTCAGCTGCATTTTCCAAATGACTTTTGCATTTGAGTCTTTCTCAGCTAACAAATCTGAGTGTGTGTCATCTGCAGGAGGCAGCTTCTGGCAGAATGTGGGGAATGTAGCATGACAAGCATTAATCCTTCGGGAACAGAGGTGCATGTCCTACCAGCTAATGGGGATTTTATGTAGTGTATGTAAATAGTCGGGGGACCAATACATTCTCTGCTGAGATGTTTTCCTCTGGCTACTTCTCCTGCAAACTTGATTCTGTAAAGAATTAGTGTGTGTATTCAGCAGTGTATTGTGTATTATGGCGAGTGTGACCACACTAAGAGCCAGCCATCATGGCATCCCAATGTAGTCATGCCTGACAAATGCAACTGTACTATAACTCTAGACAATGCATATTTTTATTTATGTTGTACGTTGCTTATGTTTAGCTATTTTATTATTAATATTGTGGCAAAATTACTGACAAAAAGTAGCATCTCTTCAAATGGCGTAAACCTCATCATATGGGGAAGCTTGTCACATTAGCTTTATCAAAAACAAATATAATCAAATGAATTAACATTATTAGCTGAGGCGCTACATGCTCCTGGGTCTTGCTGAATCAGTAAGACAGTCGGAGAGCCGCTGTCACGATCTGTGTTTTGGTGTGCGTGACAGATTGCTGTTGTTTGAGTTCGTATGCCTTAGTTGTTGGTTTTTCCTTAGTTGGCATGTTTTTTCCCTGCCTGCTCTGATTTCTGTCCCTTTGTTAATTACGCGCACCCGTGTCTCGTTGAATGCTTTGTTATTTGAGTTCAGGTGTGTGCACCCTGAGTTGTCGCTTCATTGCCATTGTTAGGTGTGTCTTTTCCACGTGTTGTGTTTTTTTCCGAGTGCCTGCCGCTGCTTCACAGCCTCTTTATTAAAGATTCCACCTACCTTACATGCCTGACGTCCAGCTCTCTGCATCCTCGGGCTGGTACACCATGCCACGACATCACAAACACAACAGCCGCAATGCAAATGGCGTCAGAAAAAGGATAACACATGCTTGGATGTTTGTTTGGGCACTCAAGTAGTTTGTTAGCAATACATGATTGCCAAATCATGTTATTGTTTCAATCCTTGAAACAAAAAGTTTATACAAAATAGTTTTGTTTGTAAAGTCACCAGCAGACACTGCTATTTTTGAACACACCCCTTTCAACTCATTGTTCAATTGCACAGCCTAAGAGCGTGCATATCATGAATGCTGGCTCTGGTTGGTTTTCTGAGAATCTACTGCAACTACTGTTTTTTGCCATGTAGCAATACATATATACTAATAACTGATTATTCTGGTTATTCACATTGCAATGTGCCCTGCGATTGACTGGCGACCAGTCCAAGGTGTACCCCGCCTCGCGCCCAAAGTCAGCTGGGATAGGCTCCCGCATACCCGCGACCCTAATGAGGATATGGGGTATAGAAAATGAATGAATAAATTCACATTGCATTGCTATTATTTAGAACGCTATGGCATGAGTTTATGGTTATTATTGTGATTGTAGTTTGCAGTGTCTACTAAAAAAAGGCTGTTTGGTGTATTTGGTTAATCCGTTGAAATCAGAAGCAAACTGATAACGCATGTTGTATCTCACTGTGTAAAGACAAGAGAGAAGCTGTTGCATGTGATTGTAGGAATTGTATACAGTAACTATGAGTGCATTATTACAAAGGCCTTTTTACATTTTGACATAGAACCAAGAATTGACTGGGTGCAATCAATGCCTGACCGCTTGTTCGGGAGAGAGATTGTTTGCTCTCAGAACACTCAACACTATGTACGGGTGGGATTTTCAATAGCCATGGCCTGATAGACCATCAGGTGCACCCGTGGCACCTGGCTTCTTGCTGACATTGGGAGCCAGATTGTTTGGAGGTACAATCATCGCTCCTTTATTGTGATTGATTGGTTTTAGACCCCACCACAATAAGTCAATTTCTGAGAAGTATGGTTCAATATTAACAAATGTAATATTTTTGTTGAGCATAGAAAACCTGTTTGTGATGATCTAAATACAATCTTTACCATTATTAGCACCTTGTAAACATGAACTATGCCCCTACGGTCACCTTTATGTTGTTGTCACTTTGCTGTACACCAGACAAAGAACAAGACCACACAAAAGCAGGCATACAGTCTGAAAGGGATGTCGAACAGCACTGCAGCCGAGTCAGAGTCCCCCAGACTCGGCTCAGAGGTTTGGAAATGAGGCCATGTAAAGTGATTTACAGTATATTGTATTTGTTTGTCAATCACAGGGCACATATAGACAAACAACCTTTCACACTCACATTCATACGTATGGTCAAATTAGAGTCGCCAATTAACCTAACGTGCATGTTTTTGGAATCTGGGAAGAAACTTGGAGAAAACACTTGCAAAATTTCACGCACACACACGCAAACTCCACACAGCCACAGCCACCGTGCGGCCCGTGATTCACATACATCTTCTACATTTGTACAGTAACATTCATGCATACTGTATGTGTCAGTTCACTTATTTCTGTCTGCTTTCTAGACGTTGATGAATGCAGTTTGCAGACACACACATGCTGGAATGACAGTGTGTGTGTGAATCTACCAGGAGGCTACGACTGTGTGTGCACATCAGGTCCAGGATGCACTGGAGACTGTCCACAGGAGGAAGGAATCAGAAGGAACAGAGAAGACTGGAAACCCAGCTTTGACCCATGCACTATTTGCTCCTGCAAGGTACCATGTCTATATGCAATCATTTTGTCATTGGCATGCGATGCAGTCTTATGTCTGGACTCCTGAATATGATGTTGATGTGTAATACTGTGGCTGTAATGTACAATATTGTTTGAAATAACCGCAGTCTATCAAGTCAAGTTTGTGTAGAAGTGACAAAACATGTGGGAAAGAACATTCGTAATCAACATATTTGTTTAATAACAGTGAAATGTCCTTATACAACAATTTAGATGTCACTGACATGTAATCCACAGTTCTTTAAAATAAATTCATACAATGATTTAATGTCTTATATTTTTATTTTTCGAGCCACACTATGATTTAAATACAGTACACTACATCTTAAAATGTACTCAACACGTTAGGTGTATTTGCAGTATAAGTATTGGCATCAAATCGGTATTACCGATACCAACCTGAATTTGAAATGAGTGATATCAAACATCACTATCATCTTCTTCTTCACTGAAAGACATTCAATGACCACAATCGGGCACCTAGTGCACAAGGAATGAACTTCACAGCAAAAAAGTTTGTTCACATTTCATTTGCAGTTTGTATAGTGCATATGTTTTACCTCGTAAACACATAAAAGTACCAAAAATGGGTGCCACTCAATACCAGTACGAATTCCCAGGTTCAACTGTGAAAAGTACCAATTCCTACTTCACAGAGACTGAGTAACACACACTTGGATGTTTGTTTGGGGACTCAAGTAGTTTGTTAGCAATATTCTTTGATAAAAACCGAATCACGTGAGTACGAAAACCAAGGTTCCACTGTAAAAACGGTACTGTAAATACATTGTGAACAGAAATCAAATGGCTATGGGGAGGTTCTCCTGCTTGCTTTCTTTTCAGATGTTGTAAAACATGTTGTTTAAATGCAGTCCTTTCAATGTGCCAACACAATTGAAAAATAAAGAAGAGTTCTATTTGCAAATCTCCTTAGACTTATCCCATACATACTCAACTCAACTTTATTTATAAAGCGCTTTCATACAATCAGTGATTGGGACAATGTGGTGTATGGTGCAATAAGAATAAAAGACTAGCTAAAAACATAAAACAATAAAAACAATAGAACCATTAATGAAACAATAAAAAACTGTACAGCACAATAAAACATTTGCAGAATCTTAGACTGGGTTCAAAGCCAAGGAATAAAGAAGAGTTTAAGAAGAGTTGTAAAAGAGGACAGTGCTGGGCTTGACGGATGTGCAGGGGAAGTGCGTTCCACAGTTTGGGTGCTGCTGCAAAAAAGGCTCTTCCCCTTCTTGCATTTCAGCTTAGACCTCGGTGCCTCGAGGAGGAACTGGTCAGCTGACCCGAGGTACCGAGCGGGAGCTTATGGGGAGAGCAGTTCATTAAGATAAGGAGGGGCGAGACCATTTATAGATTTAGAAACAAATAAAAGAATCTTAAAACGGACTTTAAAATGCACGGGCAGTCAGTGGAGGGACGCTAAAATAGGAGTTATATGATCCCTCTTGCACACTCCAACCAAGAGACGGGCTGCAGCATTTTGAACAAGTTGGAGACGTGCAAGAGAGGACTGACTCACTCCAAAATAAAGTGCGTTACAGTAGTCCAGTCGTGAAGTGATAAAAGCATGGATCCCTGTTTCAAAGTGCGTATGTGCAAGAAAAGACTTGACTTCAGCGAAGCGCCTCATGTGAAAAAAGCTGGTGCTGGACACTGCACTGATTTGCCGATCCAACTTCAAATCACTGTCCAGTTTAAAACCCGAGCCGAGACCACAGACTTTTCTAGTGATGCTAAGGGGCCCAACTCAAAAGGGCACTTTCTACCTGGTCCAAACACAATAACTTCTGTTTTTTTCTCATTAAAGTTGAGAAAGCTAATTGACATCCGGTCTTTAACATCAGCAAGACAGGAAAGAAGTGGATTAATTGACCAGGTATTACTCTTTTTCCACGGCATGTAGGCATAGCCGTGAAAGGATACACACCACAACAGCAAATCAAACAATCTACAGAAAAAAGAACAACACGTCCAACAAAGTCTATATTGAACCAGTGTCATAAATATTCATGAGACATGTCATCCACAGTAATTATGTTCATTAGGAAGCTGTTGCAAAAAAGGAAACAGGCAGAACTAATGTTTTGCTGAAAAATCACAACACATGCATGCCTTATCTTCCTGGCACTGAGAGTACACCAGAATTGGCGGCAATTCCTTAGCAGGCTCAGTACCATAAACATAAAGACCAAGGCCATAAGTTACTGAAGCAGGGCAATATGCTTAGACAAAACATTGGCTCTTTTTTCCCTTTTTAATAGTATGCAGAGCAGTTTTATGTCCCTGTACATTTTCTTGTAACATTGTTCCTATCCACACTACAGCACCATCGCGTTGCCAGACAGACAGTGCTTTGCTGTTTTGTGTAAAATGAACCATTAAGTTCTTCATTGATAGAGTGGCAGAGATGAGGACATAGTGAATTGATGAGGTCCAGAAATGATCTCAATGCATTTGCATTTCACGACGTATTCCAACTAAGATGATGCATCTCTAAAATGTTAGTCACATTCAGGGCTCTTGCAAACTGTAAAAAATAAAAATCAGTGTGGAAATCCTGTGTACCCCTCTCACCCAAAGTCAGCTGGGACAGGCTCCAGTTCACCTGTGACCCTCATTAAACAAATAGTATAGAAAATGAATTAGTAAATTAACTCATTAACTCCCAGACATTTTTGAAGATATCCCTTCCAGTATTGGGCATTTTTAATGTTTTTGAGTGATTTTTCAAGGCACATAGAATATTGTGTTGTACGGCTACATAAACACGAAAGCTACCAAAAGAAAGAAAGATTAGATCATCAGAAGAAAAGTTAGTTTTTACCTTTTTCCGTCCCTTAGTAGCAGAACATTAGTAAGTTTCAGGAAAATATCAGTTCCCGACTAGAAAAGGGACATAACCAGCTTTGTGTGAAAAAAGCATAAGTTACACTTTGACAACATTTCTTTCATTTTTGTCACATCTCAAATGTCTAAACAACACAAAACAGATGGTTTACATGAAAATAATAATTTATTTACCAATAGAACGCCATTTACACACATACTACTATTTCTATTTTTAAACTATTTACAATTTTCACATTTGGAGCTGAACTGTGCGTGTGCATGTGTGTGCACGCATGTGTGTAATTGCATGCGTGCATTCCCTACAATGCGTAACCTTCTGCACGCTACACTCCTCCACGCTCTTCCACTTCCTGCCACGTGTGTTTTTTACATGCACATGATCTCTGCTGAGCACTTCTCAAATGCAGTTCTGCACAGTGTGGTTGTTTTTATAGCTTCAAATTGCTTTACAGGTGACATCCATTAGTGGGCAGGTACGTCATCACCTATCTTTGCCTCTCGCCCAAAACATGTAAAAGACGTTTTACCGGGCGTTTGGGTTCATATAACATATAATTACAACTTTGGTATTGAGTGAGGTAATAATAACCTACAGTAAACAAAAGCAAACACAAGAGTTATTGATGATATCTGGCATTTGAGTAGATTCATATACATTTCAGTTAGTTTTACAAATTGAGGCATGATTCATAATCAAGCTGTAGGCTGGGGACTTATGCCTACACTTTGTTGTTGAGCCTGAGATGTGCACTTTGAATGGGCAGGAGGCAGATGTTCTTTTGGAACCACATGCGTCAGTTGTTTTTTTCAGCGAAAGTTCAGTCCTCTTGAGCCTGTGACCTCTGTTTTCCAGGATGGGCAGACATATTGTAGAAGGAAACCATGTGACTGTGGAAACCCAGAGGAGGATCTGTTCTGCTGTCCTAGTTGTGACAACAGACCCAGCAGCCAGTGTCTGGACCAGAGTGGTCGCACGCTATACCGTAGCGGAGCATCCTGGCTGTATGGCTGTCAGCAGTGCCGCTGCATGGTCAGCACACACACACACGCAGAGTGCATAAATTGGCAATCAAAATAGAAACTGACCTTCATGGCATATCCCTGAGGGATGCAGCAGAATCTCCTCGTTAACATGAAGCTCAGAGTTGGTTTTTGTTTAATACCTGGCCTGCTGTGAATGTGTGTTTGTGGAGGGCTGACGTAATAGCTACCTCACTAATTAGAGAAAAGGCAATACATCAGCATGTAAGGTGTAGTTGCGTTACAGTTGTATGCAAAACCGCATAGTGTGGTTTCTGTTTTTTAGCTCATTTGTGTGTGTGTCTCCAGGAGGGGGAGGTGGACTGCTGGCCTCTGGTTTGTCCTGTGCTGATGTGCGAGTACACGGCAGTGGCAGAGGGTGAGTGCTGCCCACGCTGCGTTGCAAACCCCTGCTTGGCTGACAACCTGTCCTATGACATCCGGCAAACGTGCCAGGACCCCGCAGGCATCGCTCGCCTTAGTGGGGACACATGGCGGATGCCCAAGTCCCCTTGCACCAGCTGCACGTGTAAAGTAAGACCAAAACACCCACTCTAAATGCTCTAGTTTGAGTGTGACGTCATGCTAGCAAGTACAATAATCCCGCATTTATGGCAGCTAATTGGTCCCAGACCTGAATGTGGTACATGAATTTCCATGAAGTAGGATTCCTTTATATATATAAATGGAATATTTTTGTAGTTATGGAATGACAAAATGTCTTTACTATAGTGTTTTGTAAGTTGTTAGAGCTCTCTGCACATTTAATAACACCCATATATTCACCTTTACATTTTACATCATTTACATCACCTTTAGATTATGTTTACATTATATGCCTTCATATTGTGTTACCCAATGTAGTGGATATAATGAGGAAAAATAAGACATGAAAAATAAATAAAAAGTATGTTTGTGTGTGTCCTTTGAGGACAGGAAGTGACATTGCAGGTTTGAGTTGAGTTTTACCCCGCAGTGGGCTACGGCAGTGGTTCTTAGTTATTTTCTGTCACGCTTCCCCTGGGGCCAGAAATGTTGCGCCCTCACCCCCTTTGAAATTTTATTGACAACTGATAATATGTATTTATTTATCTGTACTGTACAACCTGAAATTGAAACTGAAACTAGGAAAATGCAACCAGATGGAGAGCTGTGAAGTGTATTCAAGAGTCAGATGGCATGTTGAGTATAATACATTTGGACATATTGGCAGATTTACACTAACATTGAAAATACTCGCGGCTCTCGCGCCACCACTAACAGGCTCCAGTTACAGCCTTATGAATATTATCAGCTCATAATGTTGTATATTACCATAATTGCATTTTGTTAAAATTTGCACTAAAGCATTTGTGTAGGTAGCGGTGACGTGCGGTGAGGCACTGACTATAAAAAGAGTCAAGATATACAAAGATGAACCCAAAATATAAGATAATACTATACTTTAATTTTGACCTTAAATGAAACATTTAGATGTTTTCAAATCTTTTACGCATCAAGCAATTGCACACTGTTCAACAATTTGATAGCAAGAAAAACAAAAGAATATTTAAAATTCCGACTTTTTTCTTCTTCTTTTTTTTTTAAATAAATTGCATTTGGTCTTACCTTTACTTGTAAATGAAGTCCATGCACCTGTCCTTCAGTTGAGATGTAATCCTCAATTTTGTTGGGAATGAAATGGAAATACTATGCAGGTCGTTTCTGTTACAGAGTACATTACCGTGAGGGAAATAAGCTAATGATACATGCTGATATTTTTTTTATGAGCCTCTTCTTCCACGCATTACTGCTATCCTGCCGGCATGGCTTTGTAAGTAAATAGCATGTTCACTGACTTTGTTAAGTTCATGTGTAGATGTGTTTATTGATTGAGTCTGTCATTATTTAGATTAAATTTTTAATCAAACTTCAACTCTAGTAGTAATATGTCAAAGGTCTTCGAATACACATCAAACAATATCCAATATGTACGCAGAATATGCTTAAACTATAACTGTCAAGCTTACTGTAGTACTGTATACTTACAGTTAGGTAACAACTCTGTATTTGTATGTACTTCTGTTTGTCAATAATGTTAAAGAAAAACAAATAGACAAAACATATTGTACAGTGTATACTGTTTTCATATTTTAAATTAGAAAAGATAGACAGACAGACAGACAGACTGATAGACGGATAGACAGATAGATAGATAGATAGAGAGACAGACGGATAGATAGATAAAGAGACAGACGGATAGACTGATAGAGAGACAGACGGATAGACGGATGGATGAATAGCTGGATAGATGGACGGACAGATAGATAGATGGATAGATAGATAGATAGATAGATAGATAGATAGATAGATAGATAGATAGATAGATAGAGAGATAGAAAGATAGATAGATAGATAGATAGATAGATAGATAGATAGATAGATAGATAGATAGATAGATAGATAGATAGATAGATAGATAGATAGATAGATAGAT
>QODF01000027.1:2254053-2290414 GCA_024372805.1 Oostethus manadensis | reverse complement strand
GGATAGACAGATGGATAGACGGATAGACAGATAGACAGATTGATAGACGGATAAATGGATAGACAGATGGATATACGGATAGACAGATGGATAGACGAATAGACATATGGGTAGACAGATAGACATATGGATAGACAGATAGACATATGGATAGATGGATAGACAGATGGATAGACGGATAGACATATGGTTAGACAGATAGACATATGGATAGACAGATAGACATATGGATAGATGGATAGACAGATGGATAGACGGATAGACGTATAGACAGATGGATAGACGGATAAATCTCCAGGAGAAATTCACATTTCCAGCAGCTCTACAAAAGTGTCACTATAAACTTAATTACACAGTAAAACAACCAAGACAAGAAAGGAGAGATAAGAAAAATAAGAAATATGAATAAATATAAAACAGATCACTTCAAATATGTAGTGCAGTACCCAACAATAATAATAATAATATAGAATTTTGGGCATGTTACATTGATGACATTATATTAGATTATGTAGTCAGCCATGGCATGTCCAACATGACTGAGTGAAAATACTTTCTCCCGTTCCCAGTGGTACATTTTTGGCTTCTTACTTTGTCCTTCTTGAAACCCTTTTTTAAGTTTAGAATGAGTCAATTTGAGTCTAACTATTTAACTAGGTATATGTTCAAAGTGGCATCCGTCTCTTGTGTCCCTACAGTGATGCCAGTGTATAACACTGCAAGTCATAGGTGGACATTTTAGTTAATTTAGTTAATGTGGCGTCAACATAGAATAGTGGGAGTGTAAAGAGTGTTATTTCATGTCTACGGGGCTCTAATACTGGTAAAACAAAACATATTTAGAAAGTCCTAAGCAGGTTTTCTATGCTCTAACTATGAAAATGTTCAATTTATTAATATTAAATAATACTTTGTGGAAATTGACTTTTCGCGGGTTATCTGGAACCAATTAAATGTGATAAAAGAAGGACGACCAACTAAGGTTCCATCCATCCATTTTCTTCCGCTTATCCGAGGTCAGGTCGCGGGGGAAGCAACCTAAGCAGATAAGCCCAGAGGTCCCTCCCCCCGGCCACTTCGTCTAGCTCTTCCCAGCGGATGCCGAGGCGTTCCCAGTCCAGCTGAGAGACACAGTCTCTCCAACGTGTCCTGGGTCTTCCCTGAGGCCTCCAACCGGTTGGACGTGCCCTGAACACCTCCCCAGGAAGGCGTTCGGGAGGCATCCTAACCAGATCTCTTTGAAGCCATCCGGAAGTCATATTCCATAGCCTCTCCGAACTCCTCCCATGTCCGGGTTTTTGCCTCAGCGACCGCCAGAGCTCCAGACTGCTTGGCCTTCCGGTACCTGTCAGCTGCCTCCAGAGTCCCATGGGCCAAGACGGCCTGATAGGACTCTTTCTTCAGCTTGACGGCATCCCTCACCACTGGAGTCGACCAACGAGTTCTGGGATTACCGCCACGACAGGCACCGACCACCTTACGGCCACAGCTCCGTTCGGCCGCATCGACAATGGAGGCACGAAACATTGCCTACTCGGATTCAATGTCCGCTGCCTCCCTCGGAACATGGTCAAAGTTCTCTTGCAGGTGGGAGTTTAAAACTCCTTCTGACCTGGCAGACCCTCACAATGCGTTTGGGTCTGCCAGGTCTGACCGGAATCCTCCCCCACCATCGTAACCAACTCACCACCAGGTGGTGATCAGTTGACAGCTCCGCCCCTCTCCTCACCCGAGTGTCCAAAACATGTGGTCGCAAGTCCGACGACACAACCACGAAGTCAATCATTGAACTGCGACCCAGGGTGTCCTGGTGCCAAGTGCACATGTGTATATACAATCCGTGACGAGCACAGAAGTCTAATAAGAAGACACCGCTCGGGTTAAGATTAGGGGGGCCGTTCCTCCCAATCACACCTTTCCAAGTCTCACTGTCACTGCCAACATGAGCGTTGAAGTCACCCAGCAGAACAAGGGAATCCCCCGAGGGAGCACTCTCGAGTACTTCCTCTAAGGACTCCAAAAAGGGCGGGTATTCTGAACTGCCGTTTGGCGCATAAGCGCAAACAACAGTCAGGAACCGTCCCCCCACCCGAAGGCGTAGGGAAACTACCCTCTCGTTTACTGGGTTAACTCCAACGTGCAGGCTTGAAGCCAGGGGGCAACAAGAATTGCCACCCCTGCTCGTCGCCTCTCATTGCCGGCAACACCAGAGTGGAATGAAGTCCAGCCCCTCTCGAGAGGACTGGTTCCAGAGCCCTTGCCGTGCGTTGAGGTGAGTCCGACTATATCTAGCCGGAATTTCTCCACCTCACGCTCCAGCTCATGCTCCTTCCCCGCCAGAGAGGTGACATTCCACAGACCGACAACTAGCTTCTGTAGCCGAGGATCGGACCACCAAGGCCTCTGACCCCTCTGGCCCCTCCCACGAGTGGTGAGCTCATGGGAGGGGGGACCCACGTTACCTTTTCGGGCTGTGCCCAACCGGGCCCCATGGGTGCAGGCCTTTTTTTTCAAAGGTTAAAAAGGCTTTTCTGCTGACATAAGATGTAACGGAGTCTGACTTTTCAGTTTTTCCGATGTGTGTTTTTGTATAATTCTCTCTCCAGACTCGTATTCATCTACTTGCTAGCCGGTTAATTTCCGCTTGAACTTGGGTCCAGCTAGACTTCTGTTGAAGTGTATGAAGCACTTTTTCTAGTTTTGTTTCTTAGTGGTTAGTGTGGCTGCTCTGTTTCCTCCTGCTACAGGTCTTTCTTGCTTGGTGTGTGTGTAGCATGTTTATTGGAGCTATAATACTGCTTCTAAGAAATGTTATTTCCAGTCTATCCCAGCTGACTTCCAAGTTTTACCAGTTAGAGTTTATATACAGTACTATAAATTGTATGTTTTCTTCAAAAGGGTAGATCATGTGGACGAGTAACTTGCATGCTGAAAAAATGTGTGCACCTCTGATATACATGTACAATGTGCATAAGTACCCTTATTTATAAATATAGTAAATATAAACATTTTCTATATGTATAGTAGGAGGTAGATTTTTGATACTTTTTTAGTCATTTTAAAAGTAGCTTGGGGGCTGAAAATGTGTGAGCACACCTGCTTTCAACACTTACTTCATTCCTATTCCTTGTCACGGCTGCATTTCATTGTTGTAATGTATCTTCCTCCTTGTGCTCGCATGCTGCATCACACAGAATGGAAACGTTTGCTGTTCGGTGGATCTCAACTGTCTTGAAAACAACTGAAGAACTGCTTCTTCCCGTCCCTTTCTCTCGCCTCCTATCCCTGACTCCTACTCTCGCCACAGGGCTGCGGCGCCCCCTTTTTCGTTAGACGATGGAGCCCTTGGATTTTTGACAGACTCTTGCACACGCTTGTGCATGTCATTGTGTGCACAGAAAATAAAAACACACACTGGTTGAGATGTTGATGTTTTTCCCCAGTAACAATTGACAGAATGTGACTGTACGTGGTTTAGAAGGTGCCTGATTTACTCCCACCACTCAATTGGGTGTCTTTGTTTTGGATATTTGGATTTAAGCCCTAAAGCAGATGCGTGATTATTAGCCTTTTAAGAGCTTGCTAATGAGGTCAAGGAAGAGCCTTATAGGATGTCATCATAAACATGTTAAATGTAACGCAGCATCTGTTCATGCAGCTTTTTCAAAAGGAACCATTCATTCACATCCATTTGCAGACAAAAATGACTTTTATCACTTGTCTTCACTATTCTCTATCACTTGAGAAAATTGGATATCCTAAATTATGGGCTTAAAATGAAAGATGCTGTACATAAATATTCAACTTTAAAACACATCACGTTATGACCAAATTAAAATCGACTGGATATGGATAGTAGGCTGTCAAATAATCATTCCACACTGTGTTACAGCAATATCTGCTCAAGATGACCTCTGCCCATTCGTGCAATACCACTTTTTACCTCAGGAGGCAATAGCGACTCACTGTAGCAAGCCAGCCATCAGTTCAAGGATAGACGATAAATAAACCCAAATGTATGTAGAAAACCAACAAAGTAATCAACATTGTTTGCTAGTGATAAAAAAAGTCATTCATTACAAAAAAGTAGTAGTGTTTTTTTCAGTTTTCCTAAAGCTACATTACGGTCATGTGCTAAAATCTGAGCTATGCAAGTAACAGAAGAAACTATTCTGATCACACGATAACTTTATTAAAGGATGAATATGAAAATGTTGTTCTAGCGTAAACTTTACATATAACACCTTTTTATTGCAAAGTGTATATATGTGTCACAATGTCCCTGTGACACCTCAAATGTGTTTGTTTTTTTCTGCCCGTACAATAATTGACAATGACACATGCACTATGAAAATCCACATGATTTCAAGCTTTTTCCAGCCTGATGTCCATTTTAGGAGAATTATAGGTTACGTTGTTCAACGGCATCACAGAGGGGATGTCTTCTGTCCTACTGAGATGTCAACATGATTGTTTGTTATACTTTGCCTCTGACAAAGCATATGCACTTGATGTCCCACATGTGTGGCAGCAGTGTGGTGATGCGCTGCAGCATTTTGTAGGCCAGGCAAGCATGCAGTACTAGTGTACATTGATTAAACCGGTGGGTTTTATGAAGGGTCAGTTCCCTCTGTCACGTCCCCAGGCTGCTCAGCTCAGTACCGTATGGCACACATGTAACAGGGAGACATTTAAAAGGGGGATAGTTGGGATAATTAAAGCCCTGGTCGTCTGGATTTGACTATGCCAGGAGGTCACGGTGTCCAATCAGTTTACAGATGGTCAGACTCATTAAGATAGAAAATGTCAGTGGTCTTTCTGCTGTACTTCAGATGTTAACATCCCAAATTAAATCCCGTCCTCTCCTCCATCATACTAATGTTTGCCTAGAGAGAACTTACGTGTCCCTTTAGTGTCGCATTGATCAAACTTTGAGTCCATTGCTGTCAGAGATGCATTTTTTTTTCACCACAAGAAGTGAGATGAATTTCCTACACAGCCTCCACATTTTTGTGTAAGCACAGACCCTGGCATGAAATACTGTATTTGTCGCGTTCTGTTGGATGCCACCATAATACATCTGGTTGGCCGGGGTCACCTTTTGGTCACATGACAAAGTTATTTAGTACACTTGTCAGTAAAAGTAATACAACGATAAACATTTAGAACTGGTACCAGTGGCTATGATTTGTTACTGTCCACAACCTCGGCTACACTTGCACAAAATCTAATGAGTTGCAATACAATGATCAGCATTGATTGACACTGTCAAAGAGGTAATCATTTAACAATATGCTTATTATCAAACTTTTCAACCTGCAGTCATAGGCCACAATCTTAACCATTTGGTAGATCCCCATTTAGCTACAACAGATACATAATATAGCTGCATCCCTAATTATGTGGGAAATTAATCATTCATTGACATTCTATGACATTGAGCTGGAGCTTATCCCAGCAGACTTTGGTCAAGTTACAGATTGGTCATCTGTCAATCACAGGGTGGATCTGTGTATCTTGTCAGTCATCCAGGTGATGGTAATCTCCAACGGATAAATAAATAAATAAATAGGGAAAGTCCACACCTAAAATATTAGACCCGAAGAAGCCTTCTGGATGAAACAAAGTCTAGTTGCCTCATTTCAACCTTTGCGGATTTCATTAGCCTGTGCTTGTGTAGCTGCCTAATGAGGGGGTCAATGGGTTTCTGCAGATATGGCATCATAGTCACAGTTTGTGCTGTAAAAATATATTTATTGATTTAATGTGGTGAGACTACACTGTGCCACAAAAGCTTCTTTGACCTTCCTGTCTTTGGATTCTGAACCTGGAGAGATCATTTTACAATCCTATTGACAAAGGTGTGGTTGTGCCGTTGTGCCTCCAGAGTGGACGCTGGCATGCAGAAGTGCACCATCGCTTTTTACTGTAGCTCTCCTCTACAGTGACCTTGGCTTTTCTGTTTGGAGCTCACAGGAGCGTATCTCTACGTATCCACCTATGGATCTGTTCACATTTCAAGTTGAATGCAGACATATGTAAAAAGATCCCTAAAAGCATTTTCCAGCTGGCTTATTTATTTGGTATGACATACAAAACTACTGTAAAAGCAGTTTCCAGTCTGCGTGTAAATGTTTTTACATCATGACAATATGATGAAATTATACAGTTTTCTATTACTATTGTGTTCATGAAGAATGTGTTCAGTTTAGTGACAGTGGGAAAGCCCGGTTTACTGTAAATACAATGTAAAGTGAAGGGATCTGTAAAGAAAGTCCAATGTCAATTCTGAATTATTACAGCTTCTTAGAAGTGTTTCAAGTCCAGTGTGGGCGAAAAGTAACATGTATATTGTTTCGATTGCCATTTACGTACGTTTCTCCGTTTGTCTTAACCCGTTTAATAACTGTCATAGTTTATCTCTTCTAGGACAACATTATGGATTAGACTAGTCTCTGTGTTTGTACACTAAAATCTGCGTCGACAGATATTTCACTGCACTGACAAGTCTGTGGGGAACATCTCCACATGGCAATCAGACAAAATACAAATGTGTACACATGTAAAAACGCAAGAAACAAGAAGAAAAGAATAAGTCAATGTCGAGAAAAATACTCTTCTTTAGTTCAATAAAAACAAGCCATTGTGTTGTTCCATGCAATTAATGTTCCATTCTGACTTAAAAAACAAGGGGGAGTTTTGACCTTCTGGATCCTGGTATGCTTCTATATGTTTTTGATAGACAAACACACTGGAGAAATTCACCTGGTGCATTTGCTGTACTCGTACTCAAAGGGTTAAGTGTCATGAAGATTGTGTTGTAATAAGAGTTTGCTGTAGACATTCTCAGTTAATAAACAATGTGTTGTTTACTGTATTTGTTGTGTCTGTTCATTTCTATACTTGGATATCTACTGTCATTTAAAGTCTGCAGGACAAAGCAGCAAAAATTACAGCCTGCTCCATCAACAGCATACTATCCTGAAAAAGCCTTTCATGTTTCCCTTTATTACTCCAGTGCCATTTTCTTTTTCCCTGAGGAAATACAAGAAAGAATGACTTGCACTATGGACCACTCCTGAGCCATGAATACATGCTGCTATATTAGGGCGTTTTTTTCAGGGTGAAGAAGAAAGCCGTGCCTACTATGGAGGCTTTACAGCAACACAGACACTGCTTAAAAACAGCAGGAATATATTCTCAATCACACAAAACTCTCCTTTAGGTTCTCAAGCTAACCAGAGCTGTGGGAATTTTGGCTTCCATGTCAAACTGACACATTTTCTTAGCAAATAAACGTATAGTCTTTTAGGATGGATTGATTTGTCTGTTTCCATGTATTAAAAGTGACTCATTGCATATCTCACTCATAACACATGATAAACAGTACGTAAAACATAACATTACCGATTGTGTCTTCCACCACTCCTGTTGTTACTTCTTGTTACGGTAGCATTTGCTACATGTCACTCAAGAAGCGCAGTGTTACACTCTACAGTATATGCACCACTCCAGCATGCTCAACCCCACTGCCCTCCATAGCCCACACGCTAAACAGCAGCTTGGAACTAAAGAATTTTCCCCTGGCTACAGGGTTTTGCACCACCATTTTTCCCAATTTTATCTTTTATTGGACGGACTTTTATTTTCTTAGAGGTTTGTCACAAAAGCCAAACAATACTGTTGAACATGCTGTGTAATATTCATTCATTCATTCATTTTCTATGCCGCTTGTCCTCATTAGGGTCACGGGTATGCTGGAGCCTATCCCAGCAGACTTTGGGCGGGAGGCGGGGTACACCCTGGACTGGTCGCCAGTCAATCGCAGGGCAATGGTGTGTACTAAAAAAAGTAAATTTAGCAATACTTTGTTTGGATTATTTTTAATTATTTGAATAGCTAATTTAATTACCATATTCAATTCCACAAATTAATTTTTGTATCAAAAGTTTATTATTTAAAAAAAAATATATTGGTACTGAATCGGATCGGAAGCCAAAAACTGTGGATCGACACATCCCTAACTTGAACCATACAGTAAGCTATGGTGAAAATACATATTTCCCATTTTGGCTTGGGAAGACACCTAAAGCAGGGGATTTTAAAGTCTGTTTCTGTTTCAAGATGAGATTTAGCAGCCGTGTGATGTTTACCGATTACATCTGCATTCAAACACAAGAGAATACATTTTATGTAATCCAGAAAATGCTGGAATCAGTCCCAGTGCATTTCCATGAGCATTTGTTTGCTGCAGATCGGTATGGGTGGCTTTATCGTAGTTGGAGGAGTGAGACACCTCTTGGTAATCAGTGCTGTGGTGGGTTCAGTCAATTAACCTAGTGTCAGTCAGCTAAAAAGCAACTTCTCTTTTCTGCGCTCTAATGCTTGTGGTCATGGTGAGTTGTGGCTTTGAGCTGCCTGTCCATCCTCACTCTGCCTGCAGGGGAGGCTCCACACAAGGGTGCTTACCATTCATGGGCTGGAGCCACCAAAGTGGTGACAAACGCCCACAGCAACAACTTCATGAGGGTAGATTGATAGCAGGATCCAGCTAGTATCCCTGCATCTTAAAAACAACTCCAATGAACTATAGCAAAAGTTTGAAAGGACATCTAGAGCAGCATACATACTGAAGGCAGTCAGTAAAACCAACCACTGCTGCAATGCAGAAGACACACACACTCCCTCACAATCACCACCTCTCTTCTGCACCCGCCACCCCCCCCCAGTCATCGATCAATCTCTTCTCTCTATCAGCATTCCTTAAAAAGGGCAACCGGTTGGAAATGCAAGACAGTTCTTCACCTCAGTATGTGTGCATTGTTCATGTTAACGCAACAAGGATTAAGCTGCTTAAATGTGTTATCGACGCTGGGAGCAATCAATGGGGGTATAATTAAAACTAGCAGCTGAGCCAGTGACAAGGTTGCCCCATGCCGCTGCTGTTGACCCGAGGGCAGACGAGGCAGTTAAGTGTTTATTTAACCTAGTGTCACATTGTAGCGCTGAGTAAGTATTTCTGGTTGTGTACTTCAGAAGGCATTAGTGTGACCTGCTAATTCATGTAAACATCAGAGCCATGCATTTTTTTGTGATAAAACCTAACAAAAGTACAAAGTCGCTCGTGCTACAAATTTTGCAGCTTCCCTCTATCACAGTTTTTCAAAAATTGGATTGAGACACAACAGTGATGAGTGAATTTCTGTGAAGTAGGATTTCTTATTTATAAATTGAATATTTTTGTAGTTAGAGTATGGAAACCCCACTATGACTCTAACGGGGATAAGAGAAAATGGATGCATTGGATAGGGTATAGAAAACCTGTCTACGATCTTCAAAATATGATTTTTAACATTATTACAGCACTCTAGACGTGACATGTCACACCTATAATCATCATTACACCTAATACAGTGAAGAAAATGAGCTGTTTCATGGTTGATTGCATTACAGTTGATTACATTGTAGTATACTACACTGGTCACTAGGTGTTAGTAATGTTACTATAATGTTTTGTAAGACACACACCAGACTTGATCACCAGGCTTTTATTGCAGGTTTGAGTTATATCACAAGAGGCACAACACAGGCTACTGTTGCAACCATAACTCACATCAAGCTAAAACTCAACTCTGAACCCTCGGCTTCACTTCCTGTCCGTCCGCCACTCATCTCCAGTAACCCATCCATCTATCCATTTTTTTCCACTTATCTGAGGTCGGGTCGTGGGGGCAGCAACCTAAGCAGTCCCTCTCCATGGCTACTTTGTCCAAATCCTCCTAGCGGATCCCGAGGCGTTCCCAGACCAGTTGATCTGATTTTTGATTTGAATCCTTTTTTTTTGTAATTCTCTTATTTACTGAATTAGGTGTAATGATGATTATAGGTGGGACATGTCACGTCTAGAGTGCTGTAATAATGTTAAAAATCATATTTTGAAGATCGTAGACAGGTTTTCTATACCCTATCCAATGCATCCATTTTCTCTTATCCCCGTTAGAGTCATAGTGGGGTTTCTATACTCTAACTACAAAAATATTCAATTTATAAATAAGAAATCCTACTTCGCAGAAATTCACTCATCACTGTTGTGTCTCAATCCAATTACCCGCAAACAAGGGTTTACTGTACTTTTTACTACTATGAGTCCCCTGAATCAGTGTTCATAAATCTCCCCTTCTCTACGGTGCAGATTAAACTCTGAAAAGAAAAGTGGAATTTCCAAATACATTTAAAAATGAATGATTTCTTCTAAATAGGAGTGGGCAGCTCACCAACCCCAAGTATGAATTTTTCATAGAGCTTCTGATAGAATGAATGGTCTACGTGGCGTCTCTTAAAGATCCCACAGAGTGCTGCATAAGCAGACTGGTGACATGGTCACATAAGGATACTCAAGCATTTCTACTCACTGTTGCAACCTCCTCAGTGATAAAAGTGGCTATTGGATGTCGCTACATGTTGTCATTGGAAATTTGCATATTATGTTGAAATAGATGTAGGGGGAAAAAAAGCCTAATTTTAAGACAAAAAATAACTTTTCAGAACTACAAATAAAAATGATTCTCGGTTTGTTAATTTAAAATTGGCCAGCACCTCATCAAATGAAAATATTTTTTGTATGTTATCTAAATACATCCAGACTGTCCTACAGACTCTGCCCGTTATCCTACAGTTAGGACTACTTGTTTAGTTCATTACACAAGGTTCTTCCATCACACGTTCTAACACTGACAGGTAAGTGACCCGTGTGGGTGACGAATGAGGCTTGAGTGTAATGAGTGGTAATAAAGAAGATACCGAAAAGCTCCCGTCCATTGCTAAAAATTAAAATTAAAAAAATGATAGTGTTAAGTCAGTGTTCCGGTCACGGAACACTGGACCAGCTCTACACCCTTGCAAGGGTACTCGAGGGTATTTGTAGACCTGGAAAAGGCATTCGACCGTGTCCCTCGTGGTGTCCTGTGGGGGGTGCTCCGGGAGTACGGGATTGATGGTCCGCTTCTACGTGCCATTCGGTCCTTGTACAATCGAAGCAGGAGCCTGGTTCGCATTGCCAGCAGTAAGTCGAGCTTGTTTCCGGTGAACGTTGGCCTCCGCCAAGGCTGCCCTTTGTCACCGATTCTGTTCATAATCTTCATGGACAGAATTTCTAGGCGCAGTCAAGGTGTTGAGGGAGTCCAGCTTGGTGACCTTAGGATCTCGTCTCTGCTATTTGCAGACGATGTGGTCCTTATGGCCTCATCAGGCTGTGACCTTCAGCGTTTACTGGAGCGGTTTGCAGCTGAGTGTGAAGCTTCTGGGATGAGACTCAGCACCTCCAAATCCGAGGCCATGGTTCTCAGTCGGAAACGGGTGGACTGTACCCTCCGGGTTGGGAGTGAGGTCTTGCCTCAGGTGGAGGAGTTCAAGTATCTCGGGTTCTTGTTCACGAGTGAGGGAAGGTTGGAGCGTGAGATCGACAGACGGATCGGTGCAGCATCTGCAGTAATGCGGTCGCTGTACCGGACCGTCGTGGTGAAGAGAGAGCTGAGCCGGAAGGCAAAGCTCTCTGTTTACCGATCGATCTACGTTCCCACCCTCACCTATGGTCATGAGTTATGGGTCATGACCGAAAGAATGAGATCGCGGATACAAGCGGCGGAAATGAGTTTCCTTCGTAGGGTGGCTGGACTCACCCTAAGAGATAGGGTGAGGAGCTCGGCCATCCGGGAGGAGCTCAGAGTAGAGCCGCTGCTCCTTCACATCGAGAGGAGCCAGTTGAGGTGGCTCGGGCATCTAGTCCGGATGCCTCCCGGGCGCCTCTCTGGTGAGGTGTTTCGGGCATGCACAGTCGGGAGAAGGCCCCCGGGAAGACCTAGGACACGCTGGAGGGACTATGTCTCACAGCTGGCCTGGGAACACCTTGGTGTCCTCCCGATGGAGCTGGAAGAGGTCGCTGGGGACCGGGAAGTCTGGACTTCCCTACTGAAGCTGCTGCCCCCGCGACCTGGACCCGGATAAGTGGAGGAAACTGGATGGATGGATGGATAGTGTTAAGTTTAGTATGCAATGTAGTGTATCCATTTAAATGAAGTTACGCCTAAACTTACGTATTATTTCTGCCATCTGTCAAAACTCCTCTGCCTCCTCCTCCACCATCAAGCTCACCTAGCTCGACCCGAAAGGTAAAGTGTAATTTTTCAACATTTTGATTGTTTTGTCTTTTTTTTTTTTTTCGGGTGGGTATTTACACTTTATATGACTGTTTTTGAGGGCGTTGGAACAAATTATGGGATTTATATGTAAATATTGTCTCATAATACAAAAATTCCAAGACACGAAAGCCCCTACAAAATGAAATAATTACGTATCTTGAGGTTCCAGTGTACCAGAAAATTCTCCAACGACTCTCTTTTGAGAAAATATGGCGGCTTGGAATGTCGGCAGATTTAGAGACAAAAGGGCCAAGTTGGCAACGCGGTTTCTACCACCTCTTTCATATTTTTTTCACACCCATCGCCATACCAAATTACCAAATTAACTGCTCATGGTGTTACGCCATACAAAATGACCACTGCGCAGCCTGTGCCACGTTGCGCCACCCACGAAATTAGAGCCCCAAATCTCTAAGAGACATTTAATACTGTCATGAAGCAAGAAAAGTATGTATGGCATCATTAAATCTAATTGAGCCTGGGAAAGATGCTAAAAGTTGCATGAATTTCTTTTTGATCATTATTAATAAGACACAGAACCGTCTTTAGTAATCACAATGAGCGGCAATTGCTGGGAGTTCAATAAATCCAAATAGAAGGAGAAATAAACACAGCTATTTATTTAAACACCGAGCCAATTTAAAGACAAACGTCTGGGCTAATTACCTTTCCCTGCCAGCACAGAAACTACACGAGCCTTACGACAGATCAGTAACAAGCAAAGTATCTCTCCCTGCCCAGCTTTTTTTATACTTAAGGAGGCCGTCGTCTTCTCCGCCTCTGCAACAGTTTTTTTTTTGACGTGTGCAGCAACCATCTTGCTTCCCATGGAAAATTCGGCGATCGGGCCATTACCGGTGTTATCTTATCTCGCAGCTGCGCTTCCCTCCTCTTCCCACGCTCTGCAGTTGCCGACCTTGGTGTTGCTTTGTCTTGCTTCTCATGGTAGCCGAAGATGTTGATACCTTGGGCAAATGATGTTCCAACGTTGTCCTCTCTCTTTTTTGTTGTTCTGTTTCTATGTGTGTGTGTGTGTGTGTGTGTATGCTCAAGACTGTTGTGTGCGAAGTTAGTAGCCATGTGCCAAGCCGCCAAGCCCTACAATAACTGTCATATTACCTTCAAGTATTATTGCAACATTTGGCCAATGATAAGGATATAGCGATGGCGCATTACACTATTTGTTGAGGGGACATTGACCACAATACCATGTCTACGTATCTGGAAAAGCAAAAACTTGTAAGAGCTCTCCTCTTGCACAATTATCACATTAAAGTTACTGTCAGACTAACATGGTCAGCAGAACTAAGAGTGAGTTACAATGTGTAATATTGACAACCTAGTATACCCAACACCACACATCATCCAGAGTCGGATGGGTTTGTGTTTGGTATATTGTACTGTTTTATTGTAACTATACTTGCAAAAGTATTACATGATTGAATTTGTTGTTTCAGCCACACTTTAATGACCATATAAAACTAGAATGTCCCATTGTGGAGTGTTTCTTTGTCCATCTGTTATTTAGCAGGGTACTTCCTGATTCATGGAGCATGACAAACAGATGGAAATGCCATTATGATTCTAGGCGGTGAACAGTTCTGTGATGCCATACCGACTCAGATTGTAATGATAAATCACAGGCAAATGGCAGCCTGTAGGCAGGGTAAGGCCATTGCTTTTGATTAAAGCGATACTTTGCTGAACATCCAATTGAAAAAATAAGAAAATTATTGTAATTAGAACCATCCACCAGCAAGGAGAGCTTGTAACTGTTACTGCTGTGTGAAGCCTGAATTTTGCTACTTGACTCAACATTTGCAATAAAGGGCACTGTTACAACATACTGATTAGTTCCAGCTCTAATAACACTTTCTTTTTCTATTTAATTACACACTGGAAAAAATGCCCCTCTAAAAAAAAAGTATTAAACAATTAATACAAAATATTTTTGCTTGTAACAAGTAAAAAATTGTCTTTATTTTTTTGGACATAAAACATTATATTTAACCCTTAAAAACCCAAAAGGATGTCAAAATTAGTAAATAAAACTCATTTGTAGCTGTACACCGCACAAAAAAGCTTTGAGACACACTTTTTAATCAGAGTATAGTAACCTAACAGTTAAACTTCTGGGATATTGATGTGGTCAGTTAAGTAGCAGAGGGGGTTGTTAATCAGTTTCAGCTGCTTTGTTGTTAATGAAATCAACAACAGGTGCATCAGAGGAACAACAATGAGACAGACCCCAAAACAGAAATGGTTTTCCAGATTGAGGGCACTGACTCTTTTGAAAGATTTTTTACTGACTAACTTTTTACTGCTGTAGTTTTCCTTTTGGCTTGTATCAACATCTCTGTTGATAGCATGGTGCGGTACCTAGATGCTACAGAGGTTGCACAAGTAGTCCACTTCCTCCAGGATGCTGCGCAGTTTGCTGTGTCTCCCGGCACAGTTTCAAGAACATAGAGGAGATTCCAGGAGACAGGTAGTGTAGGGGTTTGAGCAGAGGTTACCGGGAGTATAAATGACCACTATTATAGAATATGAGATCGAGAGATTTATTCCTGCCAACACTACCTAATACAGACGTCCAGCCTTCGATCTGTCCCTGTAAGCCTGAGCTAATGGGCCTTACAACAGCACAGCTGGAGGGAGCGCCCCTTCTTACACTGCCCGGTCTCTTATACATTTTTCAGATTGTGCTCTTTATCCAATCAACAAACGGTTCCACCCATGGTGTGTCTTCCCCTTCTTTGGTGTCTGTTGTTGCCGGACGGCGTGGGTGGCTGATATCTGGCCTGGAACATTCTGCTGTGAGGCGCTTCTCTGCAAGCCCGCCTTTGCATCCTCCCCTATTCACTGGGTACATGATGTTCCTCTCTCACGCTGGTCTGCTCACTCTAGGTGTCATGTGTACTTTATCAAACTGCTGTGTATGCCGATTATGTGTCATGTGTCCATCAAACCTGCCATTCTAGCTAGCTCATCATCTGGTTCATGCGAAGCCAACAATATGTAATCAGTATAAATGTTGTCTGAGCAAATACGAATAAAACACGCCCCGCTTCAGTAGTTAATCTAGGAAGATCCTTGAACCCTCAGCAGTGTCGGTATCTGCTCCTTTTGTGCAAGGAGGATCAGGATGAGCACTGCCAGAGCCCTACAAAATGACCTCCAGCAGGCCACTGGTGTAAATGTTTCTGACCAAACCAACAGAAACAGGCTCCATGAGGGTGGCCTGAGGACCCAACGTCCTGTAGTGGCCCCTGTGCTCACTCCCCAGCACCGTAGAGCTCGATTGGCATTTGCCATAGACCACCAGAATTGGCAACTACGCCACTTGCGTCCTGTGCTCTTTACTGATGAGAGCAAGTTCAACCTGAGCACATGTGATGGACATGAAAGGCTCTGGAGATGCCGTGGAGAACGATATGCTGCCTGGAACATCATTCAGCATGACCGGTTTGGTGGTGGGTCAGTGATGGTCTGGGGAGGGATATCTCTGGAAGGACGCACAGACCTCTACAGGTTAGATGATGGCACCCTGACTGCTATTAGGTATTGGAATGAAATCCATCAGAACCTACGCTGGTGCAGTGGGACGTGGGTTCCTCCTGGTCCACGACAATGCCCGACCTCATGTGGCTAGAGTATGCAGGTAGTTCCTGGAGGATGAAGTAATTGATACCATTGACTGGCCCCCACGATCACTTGACCTAAACCAAATAGAACACCTCTGGAACATTATGTTTAGGTCCATCCAGCGCCGCCAGGTTGCTCCTCAGAATGTCCAGGAGCTCAGTAATGCCCTGGTCCAGATCTGGGAAGAGATCCCCCAGGATATCATCTGTGGTCTCATTAGGAGCATGCCCCGACGTTGTCAGGCATGCGTACAAGCACGTGGGGGCCACACAAACTCTTGAGAGTCATTCTGAGCTGCTACAATGACATTTTCACTAAATGGACCATTCTGCTGCATCATTTTTTTTACTTTCATTTTTGGGGTGTCTTTGATTTTCCCCCTTCATAGGGTGATCATTTTCATGTTCATCATTTTGTTACTAATACATCACCTACTTATCAGGAAAGATATTCAAGATCACCCTCCACCCCATTTAGATCTGATGTGTTTTCAAAGTGTTCCTCTAATTTTTTTTTAATTGCCTCCAAGAAAACATTCCATTCCATTCCATTTTCTTCCGCTTATCCGGGTCGAGGGGGCAGCAGTCTCAGTAGGGAAGTCCAGACTTTCTGGTCTCCGGTGACCTTTTCCAGCTCCACCGGGAGGACACCAAGGCGTTCCCAGGCCAGCTGTGAGACATAGTCCTTGGTCTTCCCCAGGTCCTTCTTCTAGCTGGGCATGCCCAAAAAACCTCACCAGGGAGGTGGCCGGGAGGCATCCGGACGAGATGCCCGAGCCACCTCAACTGGCTCTTCCCGATGTGAAGGATCAGCGGCTCTACTCTGAGCTCCTCCCGGATGGCCATGTTACTCACCCTATCTCTTAGCGTCAGTCCAGCCACCCTACGGAGGAAACTAATTTCCGCCGCTTGTATCCGCAATCTCGTTCTTTCAGTCATGACCCATAACTCATGACCATAGGTGCGGGTGGGAACCTAGATCGATCGGTAAACAGTGATCTTTGCCTTTCGGCTCAGCTCTCGCTTCACCAAGACGGTCCGGTACAGTGACCGCATTACTGCAGATGCTGCACCGATCCGTCTGTCGACCTCATGCTCCAACAGTCCCTCACTCGTGAACAAGACCCCAAGATACTTGAACACCTCCACCTGAGGCAAGACCTCACTCCCAACCCGGAGGGTACAGTCCACCCGTTTCCGACTGAGAACCATGGCCTCGGATTTGGAGGTGCTGAGTCTCATCCCAGAAGCTTCACACTCAGCTGCAAACCGCTCCAGTAAACGCTGAAGGTCACAGCCTGATGAGGCCATAAGGACCACATCGTCTGCAAATAGCAGAGACGAGATCCTAAGGTCACCAAGCTGGACTCCCTCAACACCTTGACTGCGCCTAGAAATTCTGTCCATGAAGATTATGAACAGAATCGGTAAAAAGGGCAGCCTTGGAAGAGGCTAACGTTCACCGGAAACAAGCTTGACTTACTGCTGGTATTGTGAAATTGTGAACTCAGTTGCTTGGTCATACAATGTGTCTTCAGTAACATGAGGAGGCCTTCAGAAGTGTACAAAAGACATGTCCAGAAGGCTTCTTAGCTGGAAGACACAAAAATCATAATTAATATGCCTAACATTAAAGAAGTTATCATAATGTAAATGATAAAATGTGTAAAAATCAAACAAACATCATACATTATTACTAGTTTACATTTTCAGTAAGTTAAGATCTTTCAACAAACTTAACCTCTGGTTGTTATATCCACATCAATTTTCAGAATTTCTATGGGCAGAATTTCTAGGCGCAGTCAAGGCATTGAGTGAGTCCAGCTTGGTGACCTTAGGATCTCGTCTCTGCTATTTGCAGACGATGTGGTCCTTATGGCCTCATCACGCTGTGACCTTCAGCGTTTACTGGAGCGGTTTGCAGCTGAGTGTGAAGCTTCTGGGATGAGACTCAGCACCTGGACCGTCGTGGTGAACAGAGAGCTGAGTGGGAAGGCAAAGCTCTCTGTTTACCGATCGATCTACGTTCCCACCCTCACCTATGGTCATGAGTTATGGATCATGACCAAAAGAACAAGATCGCGGATACAAGCGGCGGAAATGAGTTTTCTTTCGTATGGTGGCTGGACTCACCCTAAGAGATAGGGTGAGGAGATCGGCCATCCGGGAGGAGTTCAGAGTAGAGCCGCTGCTCCTTCACATCGAGAGGAGCCAGTTGAGGTGGCTTGGGCATCTAGTCCGGATGCTTCCTGGGCACCTCCCTGGTGAGGTGTTTTGGGCATGCTCAGCTGGGAGAAGGCCCTGGGGAAGACCTAGGACACGCTGGAGGGACTATGTCTCACAGCTGGCCTGGGAACGCCTTGGTGTCCTCCCAGTGGAGTTGGAAGAAGTCGCTGGGGACCCGGACCCGGATAAGTGGAGGAAAACGGAATGGAATGGACAAAATATGTAAAAATCAAAGCTTAATCATCATACATTAATATTAGTTTACATTTTCAGTAAGTTAAGATCGTTCAATAAACTTAATCCCTGGTCGTTATTACCACATCAATTTTCAGAATTTTTAAGATTTAAATGCTGGTTTATTTACGTTAACAAAAAACCTTTTTTTTTTAATTTTCTGCACAATAAATACTAAAGAACTACCTAATTAGAGCTCATTCAATCATAAAAAACTGAATTTAGGCACACTACTACAGTAAGTACACCCTTACAAAGATGCTCACTCATGCAGGTACACACACAGGTCCAGGTTGTCACTGCAAGTGGTGAGAGGACAATTTATGGGGCACTCGTGTTAGTTTGCGGGGACACCCTAGCTCAGCATGAAATTGCTGGATTTAAGGAAGTGGTGGGTTTTGCCTACAGTAAATGCAGGCAGTGTGAAAGCAACTTTGAAGACATGCAGAAACAACTTAATGAAGATGTGTTTATTAAAAGGCTAATTGCAAGTCATAACCGGCAATGCAATGACATTGAAAAGGCGGGTAGTGACTTTCTAAAAAAAACTCTGAAAACAACACATGGTATAAACAGGAGTAGCAAGTTAACAGAATTTGTTCACTTTGATATAATCAATCAAGTTCCACAAGACATCATGCATGTTATTCTTGAAGGTGTTGCTCCATTTGAAATGAAATGTGTTTTAAAGCATCTTGTGCTTTCAGGGCATGTAGATTTAAAAACGTTCAACAGTATGGATGCAAGGGATACGCCTTGCCCCATAACTGCTAGTACACTGTCATCAAATGACAATAAATCGAAACAGTCAGCTGGGCAGATGCTGGTTTTGTTAAAGATTTTACCCTTTCTCATTGACAAAATTGAAGAAAATGATTGGTTTGGTTTGATTTGTTTCGAACATGCATACATTGTACAAAGAATTATTCATGTTACATTCCTCCGTTCTTCATGTCGAAAAGGAGTAGGAAGGAGCAGACCTTATTTAATCCTACCCTCTTCTCACATGATTTGCTAATACATACATGCCTACACATGCTGTGTATATACTGTACATGCATACACACATACATTCATATGTATACATACACATATATATATTACATACATACACATACATGCATATATCATATTTTTCTTTTAAATTATTATTTATTTCCTCCTTTTCCTTCCTTCTTTCCCTGTTTGGGAAAGTGGAGCAAGATGTTTCCGGATCATCATCTTGCTGTCTTGGTGTTGTACTGTGAGTGTGATTAAATGTAAGTACATGAGATCCCGATTTTAATACTTTGTTGAGCGTGCCCTTTCAATGTTGATATCAATGTTCGTACTATTGAATGTAATCATACTGTTTTTGAGCGTTGTATCCTCTTTTATCCTTGTTGTCATGATTATATGATGTTTAGTATGCATCCAGATCGTTGATATCTTTGACAACCAGCACTCCTGCCTCTCCTGGACCTCCATGTAGCTGGATGTATGTTTTTCTGTTGGTGCTCCAAGTACTTTGTATCTTTCCCTGCTTCCTCAAGTCTCGTGCTTTCTTGGCAATGTCAGCGTTGCGTTTTGTCAGATGCTCATTTAAGTAGACGTTTGTGCCTTTCAAGTTCTTCCTCTGTTTCAGCAGTGCAGTTTTGAATTCCCTGTTGGTGAACTTGATGATGAAGGTGTGGTGTTGTTTCTGCCATACAGTGGGATGCAAGTATCAATGGTGTTGATATCTACATCCACCTCCTTTGATTGTAGGAAGCTGACAATCTGTTGCTTTGCTGAAGGAACATTCATTCCATCTGGTTCTCCTCTGTTATGAGCTTCCCTATCTTTTGACCCGGGTGTAATTCTAATTCTCAGTGAGGATCACATCATTCATTCGTGAATTCTGATCCATCTTCTCCATTAAGGCTTTCATTTGCTATGTGATGTTATCCTTTGCTTCTTTCTCTTCCTCCATTGTGATGCACCAGGCGACATTATCCTTCAATAGTGTCCTGATATCATCCTGTAGAGCACTGATGTCGATGTGTAATGCATGATTTACTTCCTTGGCGTTTTGACCTCCTTGAGAGCAGCACGCAAGGCAGCATTTTCTTTTGAAAGTGGCTTTATATCATTCTGCAAAGCCTTGATATCAGTGCCTAGTGCTTTATCTGCCATAGGGTTTTTAACCTCTTTAAGAGCAGCACACAACGCAACATTTTTATCTTGCAACTTCTCGATTTCTTCTTTTAGAGCTTTAGTTTCTTTGCTCAGAGCTCTATTTTCCTCCATTAGGTTTATGACATCACCATGGACCCCTAGGATCTTTTCCACGAGACTGTCATTCTGCGATTGTACATGTTGAATCTGTGACTGCAAATGCTTAAGGTCTGGTTGTGCTGAAGTACACTGCAGTATCTCTAACTTCTTAAAGTCTTGCATCCAGGTCTCCCAGAAATTTTCCTCTTCTTCTTGTTTTTCTGATGTACTCGACTCATGGCTGTAGTCTTCCTCCCTCTCCACATTTGGCAACAAGACTGACCCTGTAATTTTGAGTCCATGTATCCAGAGCCAGCATCCTTTACAATTGTAATAGATCCTTTCTTTGTTTTTTTTCTTTTGTTTGGCATTGTTGCCAGGCAACTGCTTTAAACTTCAGTAATTAGCTGCTCCAGCTTTCAGCACATGTAACTTGTTTATTTCAAGGAATCTGTACCTCTCACCAATCCAAGTTAAGGTTGAGGGAATAAGCAACTAGTTGCGATCTTGTGTTCATGAAATGTATTCAGAAAAGCACTAAAATAGTTGTAGTTTATAATATCCTCAGGAGAGCTCTTGCCTTGTACATCCTCACCAGTGTCTAAAACCCTTGTTACCTAAGTGGTAACAAGGCGCCGCTCTCGTGCCAGACGAGGCAGGTGCACCTCCCTAACCTGAGCACTCCGTGTAAAGGGTTAAATCTCCCCTGTTGAGGGATAGAGACCTTCTTAGCCAGGGGCGAGGAGAACTCACCCAGGTTTTCCCAGTCTTGTTTTTTGGCAAAGGTGGCACCGCTGCACTCGGATTGCGCCCGACCAGAGTAACCGACTCACTTATTTTGGCCGCAGGCAACACCGGACCCTCTGCCTTTTACGACTAATCCCCCTCTAAAATGGTTTGTTGCTCTTGGAAACGACCTGGGATATTTTACCTATCTGCTAGCGATAAAGAGGGACCTGTTAATATTCAATACCGGAACAACCTCAAAGGATTCTATTCTGTATCACACCGCTTAATCTTTTGTATCACAGAAAACATTGGACAACAGCACTTGTCCAGTTACAATAGATGAAAGGTTTTATTAGGACAGATTAGCAAGGGCATACAAGCAGACAACAATGAAAAGGGATAATACTCTTAAAAAAAATAAATACCTTGAGCTCCACCTACACCCCTCTAGGTAGAGACTATACCCTATCTGGAAAACAAGTACTTCAATCCCACACAGAAGGCGATGCCAGGTAGTAAATAGGTAAGTCCAGTAAGAATATGTTCTCTGCTGGGGGTTATTCTTAACCCAGGGGAAAGGGACGGTGAGTGATCAGGTCGCCGGCTTCCCCTGGGAGACCTCATGAATCTAAGTCGCTCCCGAAAATGGCAAGAAACCGATAGGCTGCTGTGGTTGGTTCCATATCCCACCGGGCTCAGCTCTTCTTTGGGTAGCTCCACAGCTTAATGGTCTCTCTCTATGGTACCAGTCCTCTGACGGTCCGAATCTCCTCAAGACCGCTGAAACAGACGAGGACTGGGGGGTTCCAATCTGTATATCAGCAGCCAGAGCGTTTCGAAAGTCCTAACACCTCCGAGGGGCCCGTTAGAGGGACCCAGCGGACAAAGTCAGCAGGCAGAACCAACCAGGCTTAATGCTCAGCGAGTATCACACAGCTCCACGAGAGGCAAAAAAGCCTTGACGATCGAATGCAGCCTCCTTTTATGACATCTCTCTTGTGGAAGTGTCTTTCTTGCTCCTCCCAGAGGTCACCACCAGGTGCAGGTGTGTGTGTGCGTGTGTTTTCTATAAATGCACATGTACTTTTACATGAGTTACTACTACTTGTGTTGTATGGTTACCAACTTAAAGCAATAAATGTAGCCTAAGCATGGTAGGTTGTTAAGACTGTTCTCTGTTGTGTTTTAACCCATTTGTTTATCTATGCCTCCCCCTAATAGACACTTGAATATTAGTATATTATATTAGTATTAGCTATATATTAGTATATATAGCTAGTATGAATATTTTTTATTACCTAATGAGGATAAGCGGCATAGAAATGAATGAATAATCTAGCTACCCCTAGTGGTCAATACCGGTATTGCTTCTAGGTCACTTGACACTAGTCAACAAAGAAAAAAAAAGAAAAAAAAGCAAATTGAGCATGTTGGCCTCACAGTCAGGAGGTTCAGGGTTTTCAGGGCATCTCTGTGTGGAGTTTGCATGTTCTCCCCGTGTGTGTGTGGGTTTTCTCCGGGTACTCCGGTTTCCTCCCACATTCCAAAAACATGCATGTTAGCTTCATTGGTCACTTTACATTGTCCATTAGAGTGTGAATGTTTGTATGTCTGCCCTGCGATTGACTGGCGACCAGTCCAGGGTGTACCCGCCTCCCGCCCAAAGTCAGCTGGGATAGGCTCCAGCATACCCGCCACCCTAATAAGGATAAGCTGTAAAAAAAAATGGATGGAAGGAGTTTCTGTACAGTTGATTATGCAACATGTAAATGCGTACAGTATATATGTGGTAAATCTTTGGTTATTTGTAACGTCAACAGTGATACTCCAGTTTGCGCTTGTAAAAAACGTCTATGTTGTAAATGCATCAGTTTATTGTTTTGAATGCCACCCTTTTTCTACAGTCGGGTGGAGTGATCATTATTTAGCTTATAAAGTAGAAGTTCCATACCTAGCTGGAGCCAACATTTTTGTGGATGTTGAAAAGCTTGTTGATTACACACTATATTATTATGAACACTTAAATGATAGCAGGTATGATCTCACAGACATCATCAAACATTCTCACATCTGTAGGGGGGGCTATTTTGGCTGAAAATGGCAGGCAATCTATAACAGTATTCATTTTAATTTAAAAGGTTCTGGTATAATCTGGTGTAATTTGTACGATGTAAATAAACAAAAGAAAACACAACAACAGCTATTCTGTTTTATTTCCTGTATCATATGGACGTGATTTGATATACATGTAAGAAAAATTCTCTGCATTCTAAAGTTTTTAATCACGCAAATTTGTTGTTTTACAGTTGAGTATATTTCTTAAAACAGGATGTGTTGTCTTGTAAAAATAACACAGAAACTTAAAAACTAGATGTAATGTCAAGATACGCTTATTTCAACTCAAAGCCAGATGTTTACAAGACCCTTTATCCTAATAATGTGGCCAAACCTCCGTGTCAAAGCCTGATCCCGTCAGATCTCAGAAGCTAAGCAAGGCAGGACCTGGTCAGTACTCGGACGGGAGACCTCAAAGGAACACCAGGTGCCACAGTGGGAGGAAAAAAACTTTCCTTGTGCCCTTAGGCAAGGCACTTCAGCCACATTGCCTAGTATGAAAGTGGTGGTCGGAGGGTGTACCCTGGCAGCCTCGCTTTCCGTCGGTCTGCCCCAGGGCAGCTGTGGCTCCATAGTGGCTTACCATCACCAAGTGTGGCGTGACTGAATAATGATGACCTCAGTGTAAGCGCTTTGATAGGCTTTGATAAAGCGCATAACAAGTGTAATTCATTATTATTATTATTATTATAAGATTTTCAAGATCTATTGTCTAAAAACAAGTTTTTATGGCTCACTGAAAAATCACCATTTAGACTATTTTGTCTTTATTAAGTTTGATGAGAGATTTTGACTTCAAATGGGAAAAATATACTTGGTAAGATTTTCAGTTTCTGCAGTGCAGGTGTTAACTTACAACAAAGAAAGCTATGGAAACTAAGACAATATGCCGTGATCAAAATCAGAATATTTGACAAGCCACTCATAGTCTCTTGTATTTCTGTTATTATAACATCCAGAAACCCACACATCCATCCCTTTTCCATACAGTTTGTTCTCATTAGGTCGCTGAGGCAAAGCCTCTCCCAGCTGACTGCAGGCAGGCAAAAAGAGGGGTACAAACTGGACTGCTCGCCAGCCAGTCACAAGGCACATATACAAACATTCCATTCCATTCCATTCCATTTTCTTCTGCTTATCCGGGTCCGGGTCGCGGGGGCAGCAGTTTCAGTAGGGAAGTCCAGACTTCCCAGTCTCCGGCGACCTCTTCCAGCTCCACCGGGAGGACACCAAGGCGTTCCCAGGCCAGCTGTGAGACATAGTCCCTCCAGCGTGTCCTAGGTCTTCCCCGGGGCTTTCTCCTGACTGGGCATGCCCAAAACACCTCACCAGGGAGGCACCCGGGAGGCATCCGGACTAGATGTCCGAGCCACCTCAACTGGCTCCTCTTGATGAGATGGAGCATCGGCTCTACTCTGAGCTCCTCCCGGATGGCCGAGCTCCTCACCCTATCTCTTAGGGTGAGTCCAGCCACCCTACAGAGGAAACAAATTTCCGCCGCTTGTATCCGCGATCTCGTTCTTTCGGTCATGACCCATAACTCATGACCATAGGTGAGGGTGGGAACGTAGATCGATCGGTAAACAGAGAGCTTTGCCTTGCGGCTCAGCTCTCTCTTCACCACGACGGTCCGGTACAGCGACCGCATTACTGCAGATGCTGCACCGATCCAACCGTCGTTCTCACGCTCCAACCTTCCCTCACTCGTGAACAAGAACCCGAGATACTTGAACTCCTCCACCTGAGGCAAGACCTCACTCCCAACTCGGAGGGTACAGTCCACCCGTTTCTGACTGAGAACCATGGCCTCGGATTTGGAGGTGCTGAGTCTCATCCCAGAAGCTTCACACTAAGCTGCAAACCGCCCCAGTAAACGTTGAAGGTCACAGCCTGATGAGGCAATAAGGACCACATCGTCTGCAAATAGCAGAGACGAGATTCTAAGGTAGGGTGTAATGTTGGAACTGCAAAATTAAATCTTCAACCAGATAACATAGTTACAATGCCTTTACAATATAACCCTTTTGTTTTAACATAGTCACTCGAAAAGCTGCTTCTGATACATTATAAGAATATAGTAATATATGTGCCAGAATTGACCATCTGGATGCTTTAAGGTTGTTGTGCTAAATTACTGCTGTTGAGTAAAAAAGCAATTAAACCATCATCTATCAGCCTCCACCATGACCTTCACACGCCTAGCCTGGCCAGCGCCATTAATTCTCTGTCACAACTTATTGAGCAGGAACATTTATTAATTAGCAAACAGATTTAAATTGGAGATGGCATGCAGCCCCGGGACACAAGCACTATTCAGAGAAGTATAAGACAAATTAATTCTTGAAAAGACCTTGTATGTCAGGAGGCTTCAACATATGTCATATGGGCTCAAAAGAGCTTGTAAGCTATTAGCAAGGCAGACAGTTGGCCATGATTAATACAAAAAAACATTGGAACTTCTAAAGTTAAGCACCCCTGAGGTCTTACAAATCTGAATTCCGGCAGAATCGGGACAAAATATTCCACTAATGGAACACAAACTTGGTCAAAATGTCATTATGCATGTGCCTGTACATCAAAGGATTAAATGTGTTTTCTTCCTTCATGACACTTAGTAGTAAAAGTAGTGATGTCTCATATACTGTATATACTTATTCTATTTTTTTATTTGATTAATTACTTAATAAATGATGGCTGTTTCGTGGCTGACTATGATCCATTATTATTTGAAAAATTGTGAAAAACAAGTTATGACATGAAGTCATAGGTGAATATGTAAGTTAATACAGTTGATCCGATCAGAACAATGCTAATGGGACGAAGTGGGGGGTAAGATACTGTTGATGCACTACACTGCTGATGGGGATGTCATACAACTCCATGTAAAAAAATCCAAACTATCCCTTTAACACAGGTTCCTCATTAAGAGGATAACAAAACATAACATTACTCCATCTTGTGAAAAAATGTCTTCATTTTTTTTTTAATACTTCTAAATTCTAGTTATTTTTTTATTAACTGAAAAAAGGTATTGTTACTTTTTTATCTTTAAATTAAACATATACACAGCCGATCCTTTTCGAGAGGTGGTAGGATTAAAAAGGCTCTGCTTCTTCCTGCTTTTTGGACATGTGAAATTGTGAATCGTAACATGAAGCAATCAATGAAAATTGTATGCATGTTGGAACTCAAACCATTACCATTACTAGCAAAAGTTCTGATACTTTGTTGTGAAAGTCTGATTACCTCCTGGTGAGCTTGGGTATATAATCCTCCACCTTGGCAGTCAAATTCATTCATTCAGCAGAGCATAAAAATATTTTGCAATTTATTTGTTGCTCTCCAGCTGTTAAAAAAAGCCTGCTGGCTTTTCATTTAATGGAAGAACAACATCTCACGCACCACGTCATACGGGAGATACTTACAGTGCTGCTGCATCATCCTGAAGAGTTGGGGGCGTGCGAGAGCTGAAAGTTGCTTGTCACTGACGACCTTTTACAAACAAACGCCAGCGGGGTTTTTTTGTCTTTTGAAATCAAATACATTGTATAAATGTTTATGCTCTGCTGAATAAATGAATGAATTTGACTGCCAAGATGGTGGATAATATAAACTTACCAAGTGGTGATCAGACTTTCCTGGTGAAAGAAAATCGGTATGCACTTCATATGAAAGAAAAGGTCAAATAAAATAAAAAAAGTTTATACAGATAAATAATTGGATCTAAGAAGTGCCTGAAAACATTTTGAAAAACCTGTTTTTATTCTCCTTTTTGGTTATCCTCATAATGAGCAACCTATTAACATTAAAAAAAAACAAGTCAAAATAAGTCCGCGCCTCACCGCAAATATTATGTACTTTATGTTATCAATATTTGTTTTTTTAATTTTTATTGTAGGGCTGCACGGTGGATGACTGGGTAGCACGTTGGCCTCACAGTCAGGAGGTTCAGGGTTCGAATCTCCGTTGGGCATCTCTGTGTGGAGTTTGCATGTTCTCCCCGTGCGTGTGTGGGTTTTCTCCGGGTACTTCGCTTTCCTCCCACATTCCAAAAACATGCATGTTAGGTTAATTGGCGACACTAAATTGTCCATCGGTATGAATGTGAGTGTTTGTTTGTCTATATGTGCCCTGCGATTGACAGGCGACCAGTCCAGGGTGTACCCCGCCTCTCACCCAAAGTCAGCTGGGATAGGCTCCAGCACCCCCATGACCCTAATGAGGATAAGCGGTATAGAAAATAAATGAATGAATTTTTATTGTGACTGGTGGCTCCGCCTCACCTGCTTCCCCTGAATGCATGTCATGGCTTAAAATGCCTGTGAAGTAGAAATTTAATACATTCAGTAAACACATTTGATGTCTATGACATAGTGGTTAGCACGTCTGCCTCACAGCCAGTTGATCTGTGGGTTTTCTGCAGCTTTAAACATACTGTGCATGTTAGGCGCATTGTAAACTCCTAACATGCACAGTGTGTAAACTCTATAGGACTGAATGTGAGGGAGTGTATGGTTGTATATGTGCCTGTATGTACCGCCTCTCAGGTCACCTGGAATAGGCTCCAGCTCACCTGTGAGCCTAATGAGGACAAGTGGTATAGAAAGTGGACGGATTTTACAGAATTACAGTATATACCATGGGTCTTCCCAAAAACCAAATAATGCTCTCTATGTTAAATAACACCTTTAATTATACATTCCACCGACTCCCAATTATCCACAATGTTCTGTTTTTTGTTATTCATGTTGCAGAATCTTCAATTTGGAACTAGGAAAGAAAGTGGGACAGGATTGGAGGATCAATAGATGTCACATTCATATTAGACATGACGGGTTGCAGCCTCCAACCCTGTCATTACTTTCGCCTTCATTCAAACTGATTGACCTTTGAAAATTTGGATGTGAACACAGCAGAGCGTGACTCTTTGAATCCCCAATTTGTGACTCAATGACATGATTTTTTTTTTTTACAAAATGTCACTTTAACACTTTGTGAGCATTAGAAAAGGCCATAAAAAAATCTAAATATACGAAATATTCATAAATGCTTCTTTAGAGCTCTTTCTGTCGTGCACTGTGTTTGGTAAGTCTCAATGAAGCCACAATAAGCAGTCAAAATGTTCTTGCTCTTCCCGGGTAGTCTCTCCAAAAAACCTGCTGTCTGCTACGACAAGCGTACTGACTCTGTCTTACCTGATATTTGTCACAATTTGTCATGGAATTCCTCAAAAACAAACCGCTAAAAATGTGAATATGTATGCCTGTGCGGGTTTGTCAGCTAATCCGTAACAAATACTCGCTGAAGCGTCAGGTTTGGATAGCTTTGGAATAGTTTTGGATCACTAATAGAAAAGTCAATAAATTATCGCTGCACTGGTTTTCATTTTAGTGCACATAATTACATGTTTGAAACAGTGATGTCAATTAACTACTGTTTCTAAGTCTCCAGATTTTAGTTGATTATATTAAGTTGATCATATAGTGTTTGGGTGGCTGAACCAGGCGGGTTACAATCCCAGGCATACCTTCGACGTTACTATGTTTAGTTGCTAGCTTTAATATTAATTGAATGTATGTTTTTGCAAATGTTGCACAAGACATTGTATTTAATAAAAATATTTGGTCTAGTTAAATATTTATCCAGTGGTTTTTTACATGAAAAAATTTGGGAAAGCTGATACACTCCCAATCAAAATTTTAAGACTAGTTAAAAAATTGCTAGAATTTACCTTTTGCACATTTAGATCTTAAAAAGGTTTTAAGTTGAGCTACAATATGCAAATGCAAGAAGGGGGAATGTGATGAAAAGTACTTTGAAAAAGTAATTTTTTGAAAACAACAATTAAACTGAAATAGGCTGTTTATTAGCTGATCAAAAGTTTAAGACCATTGCTCATAAAATGTTCTCAGTGGGACAGTAATGTGTAGCTCCACCATTCTTGCTAATCACTTCATAGATTGGTTTGGGCATGCTTGATGCGAGTGTTTCCAGGAAGCTAGTGGGAACATTGCTCCAAGTGGTGAAGATGAACTGATGGCCATTTTTATAAACTTCCCTTGCCATCCATACCCAAATGTTTTCTATAGGATTTAAATCAAAGGAACATGCAGGATGGTCCAAAAGAGTGATGTTATTTTCTCTGAAAAAGTCCTTCGCAAGCGAGCATTGTGAACTGCAGCATTGTCCTGTTGAAAAACCAAGCTTTTACCACGCAGACGAGGGCCATCAGTCATGAGGGATGCCCGCTGCAACATCTGCACGTAATCAGCCGCCATTTGCACATTACCAGGGAGCATCAAACATGGGACATTGGAAGGTGGAAAAAAGTTGTATTCTCTGATGAGAAAAAATTTAACCTTGATGGTCCAGATGGCTTCCAACGTTACTGGCATGACAAGGAGATCCCGCATGAGATGTCTTCTACCAGGCACAGTGGAGGGGGGTCCATCATGATCAGGGGTGCTTTTTCATTCAGTGGAACACTGGAACGTCAGGCGGTGCGGGGTCGTCAGGCGGTGCGGGGTCGTCAGACAGCGGCTGGTTACGAGCAGATGTTGCAACAGGGAACAACAAGCGGTAACAGCATATAACACAATGTCCAGCCAATGATCTTTTGCACCTATTTACTTCCGCAGGCAGCTATATTTTGATTGACGTTCTTGTTTAAATCACACTTACATGTTTACTGGTAATGGTGATACTGTATATTAAAAAAACACTTAAAAATTTGAATGTAAATTAACTCTGACTTAGTATAGTTTAAATGTGAGTATTGTGTGCATGACCAAAACAAAGCGTTTGTGGAGATCATACAAACCGGTGGAAAATTAGAAAATAAGATGACTAACCACCAAATGTTGGCAGAAAAGAAACAACATAATTTTCCTCATAAATGGGAGTTTTTTTTACCACTGTGAAACAAACCTGCATGTGTCTCATTTGCAGGGTGACTGTGGCGAAGCGGCACAATGTGGTGAGCAATTTCACGTGTCACAGAAGCTACCATGCTACCAACAGGGCAGCACACTATGAGCAGAAAGAGCCGTCAAGATAAAGGCAGCTTTGTGCAAACAGGAATTCTTTTTTTACGAGTCCAGTTAAAAACTCCCAAAAAGCATCCAAAGCCTCATTTAGAGCAACGCATTTCTTGATTAAGTAAAAGACCTTCTCAGACGGGAATGTTGTCAAAGAGGAACTGTACTTGAAGATGAGAAATATGGAAAGCATGTAATCGCCACTCTCTCTTGTGTTCAACTGGGGGCAACCACAATGATAAGAAGAGTGTTAAATGTGCTTATACAACCATTTGCTCACGTTAAAAATTTGGTGTCAAGTTCAGTATCAGTCAGATTTATTTAAACATCCGAAAGTTGGTTATTGTATTTTACATGATTTATAACTGTACAAACATGGTGCAAAGTAATTCATGACTTGTGGAAAAACAAGACATTGTGCTTTCCTAGGACTGTTGTAGAAGTGATCATTTGAAAAACACTTGCACTTATAGAAAATATTAAAATAAAATGTTATATTTTGTCATTTATCTGTTTTCCTATTAAATCATTGCTAATATTTATTGTGAGAAATCATTAACATGACTATACAGTTCATGAGCTCATTGGAGCTCCGTCTCTGCTTGCAGTGATTGCATTATAAGTAGAAGTTCAAATAGCTTTTGTTTGCTATTTAAACTCACATCGCACTTCTCTTATATACTCACTAGCTACCTTTTGAGTCTTAAATTGCAGTGTGATTATTTTAGCTTAATTTGTAAGCTGACACAGTGACTGTTATATTGAGTAATTACCTCCTGTGATTTGTTGTGAGTTATATTGTAGCTGGCGAAAAGAATGAAGAAAAATAACAATGATAACAATCGAATTAAAAAAATGAGAACTACTGTTGCTCACAAATCATACATTTGCCGCACCGCTGTATAGGCCGCAAGGTTCAAAGTTTAAGAAAAAAGTATTGGGTTAAACCCCGGAAATTACGGGAGGCCTGTATGATTATGTCCTGTCTTTTATATTTCTGTAAATAAATAAAGTAAATATTTCAGACATAGTTGCAAATGGTGCAACCAGTCCGTAGTCTGCTGGGATAGGCTGGAGCATACCCCAGTGTATCTAGCATTAGTGATTAATCACGATTAATTAATTTGAAAATTGATTCATCTGTTTAAACTGTTTAATAATTTGACAGTTTGTGATTGTAGGTCTTCAGTAATGCTTTGTATTGCAGTGCTGTTGTCGTAGAATGTTGATTTATTTCATCAGACTGCATGAGTTTTTGTGTGTTTGTGTGTTGTGACTGTTTGACACAATTATAATCAACACTGTGCTGTTCTGTAAGGCAAAGAATGCTTGGATTGCTCTTCTGCATCAGTGTCTCTTACATTGTTGTCATGTGTAGTTACATTTCAAATGGAAGAATGTGTTACAAGGTTTTTGTCATCAATCCATTTTCCATGCATTTGCATGTGAACAAAGCAAATCAGGCATTGAATATACAGCATACCTAGAGCTGCAGAAAACTGCTGTTTCACTTACGTGGTCAGCGGACAGCAAAGCGTGAGGCTGGAGGTGTAAAGGGAATGGATTTCTGTACCACAGTATGGCAGCAACGTATGCTTTCAGGACAAATTTTTAATCACTCAGCTTTCTTAATCAGGCGTATCATTTATGCAAAGAAATGTGCTTGTGTTTTTCATCCGTGTCTCTCCAAGAACACCTTTAACATTTCTTAGCCTACTACCATGTGGGAGTCCTGCTATCTGTGCCAGTCAAAGTCAGAGAGCCGACCTTTGCTCTGATTTTCCCACCCTCTCTCTTGCCCACACACACACACAGTCGTAGGAGGTTAGGCCTGGCTGAGGCTGATAACATCCTGCTGTGCCTGATGGAGGACAATAGTCTTTAGAATTGGGGCTAAAAAAATAGCTCCACCATCATCACTATGCACACAGAAATTGATGTTTGAAAAAATGGGACACCTGAGGACTGTTTGTCCTCCTGGTCATCCAGTACTCCTCATCACCTGCATTGCTGCAAGGGCCTGCTGTACCTGGCATACTACTTTAATTAAAAGAAACACAATGCAAACAGTGCTGAGTGAACTCCAGGGAAGCTGGCACATATGGACGCCTTCCAGAAAAAAAATGTTATGGCAGCTCAGAAATGTTCCTGTGGCAACATCATTTAGACGGCTGAATGGTTCCAGTTCAATTTCATTATCCTGTCAGCGTTTGCTCGCCATAAGATGAACACACTTGTGGTGTGTATACTTTTCCAGATTTACAAGATGTATTTCACACAAGTAGTTAATTATTTGGTGACTGGGTGAGCAGACTGAGGCGCCCTTTGGGGTTTTGTTTCCAACATCCTACCCTTGTCTTTGTTCTTGTACCTGTAACACAGGCAGAACAGAAGAGCAGTGTGGCTCAGCTTGCAGCACAAATTAAATTGAATGTGTTATCTATGTGAGCAGATGGAAAGCAGCCCCTGGAAACTGATGGCACCTCAGTGTACACTGTAGTCTAGATGGAGTTCTTACCAGCAGCACGGGAACAGAAATTAGTATGTGGCTTGTTACGGTTGGAATAACTGTTTTGTTTGCTGGGATAATGAAGAGATATTATATAGCTTCGGCAACACAGAAGTATGACGAGTGGAAATGGATTCTAAGAGTCAATTAACCCCAGAGTGATGTGAGGTTGCAATGAAAATTCTGGACAGTGTTGAATTTTATGTGAGGAAGCCTGAATCTGTGTCTGATATGCGTTATGGAAAGGGAGGCATGCATTATACTTTGCAAATGTAAATTATGCAGTACGGTTAAGAATAAAAGCAGTTGGGAGTCAAAGTAGATTGAAAAATGTGTATTTCTTTATAGCAGAACCCAGAATATAAATTGTATGACTTTAACTTCAATTACATTTGATAATGGATAGGTCAATTTCATCACCACACTACTCTATAAATCCATATGTGGCAATGTTGCAACTACGCACATACACAAGGCCGCTACCTCTGCGGGTAAGTCTAAAACATGCTGCCAAAAGTCTGTCCTGATTAAAAGGCAATCTGGCACCCAGTGGGAGTGAAGCAGAAATGTTTGAGCAGCAGACTCAGGAGACTGACCAAGACGGAAAGCAGTTTTGTGACTGCTCTACATGATATATTCAAAAAGTGGGCTAATACAAATATTTATAACACTGTAGTCCTGCTCCAATGCTGAAAACATGGCGCTCGGCTCGTTGTTGTGGACTGACAAGGAGGTAGGATTATTTATAAACGTTGATTTAGAATACAAAGTCAACTAGACGCAAGAAAACTTTGTCAGTTCTGAGGGCATCCAGGTTGTTTCTCATGTAAATATGGGTCGGGTTTGTGACGTCACCGTATACGGTCCAGGAAGTGATGTTTGGAAACGCAAACATCTGGTTATTTCCGTCCATACGCAAACATATAAAAACCGAGTGACTTCTAATGCTACGATCAATGATCTCTCTGAGCACAGCATTTGACATTTTACTGACCTTTGACTGCTTACGATGCTCGGTGGGAGAGACCATTAAAGACAGAAATGCACATACACAATAGTTCTGCCCAGCCTCTGGTCCAAAAACAAGATATTCAAAATACACCGAGTGCATAGTACTGTACAGTACATACAGTGCCTATATAAAAACATGATTCTATGAAATAGTAATAAAGAAAAATTTAAAGGTTTTCAACAAACTACCATGAATTTGTGTAACAGAACAACTCCATACCAGAATTTTGCCACAGAATACCCATTTACAGCAATTCAATTTCAGATATGGACAGGGCAGAAAAATGTGCAATGAAAGTATAAAACGATAATGTTCCCAGTACGATACCTTGTCAACTGCATTCGGTTTTGTTCAGACGAGCCCACCTGTCAGCATGTACTCTCATCGTCAGTCAAAAGTGACTGTTTCTACATGGCATTATGTCTCAAGAACACAATTTATGTCACCTCTCTGTAAGTTGTGAAAACTGCACAACCTTTCATCTTCTTTGGTTGCTATTGCAGGTTTCCCACGGATTTTTTTAAAAATGTCAATGCTTCTGTCTTACCATGTGGTTCAGATTCCAGCCATTCCCATAAGTGCCCTGAGTACGGACTCAGTAAACACCATGGTTCCCAACTGAGAACTGAATCCCTCTTAATACCCTGCAATCTTTTACAGCACTGGACAGAGAAGCACAGACAGAAGATGGACCCACTATTTTTGAAGGGATAATGTGTCTTGGGGTGTTGGGGCAATCACAGTTATTTTATTTTTTTATTTTACCAAGAAGACAATCATAAATATTAGATGTGATCATGCTGTTTCCCTGTACCAAAAAATCTGCCTAATAAATATAACAAAATGCAGGGACATGCGTGAGATTCATGGCCGGAATCTATCTTGTGCTCTAATTATGACAAATGGGTTGTTCATTATTATTTTTACAGTATTTTCTTTATACAGTATATTATTATTATTTATTTGTTACTATTGGGTTTTTTTCATGATGACAGCTTGTCATTATCTGTAATCGTGATAAAGAAAAATGATGGTATTCACTCCTCACGCTCTGTGATTGGCCAGTAACACACAGCGACTGTTATTCCCTAGACAGACGCAACAGCCATGCCTGTTTTTTTAGGTTTCCCTCAGTTCAGCTTGTATCAAAAGTTATTTGGTATACTTGTTTCGTACACGGTGCAACCTGTGTTTTTTTTTTGCCTGCTTGCTTCTAATTTGGTTGGTGATTTGAAGTCAGTTGGAAAACTTTGCTCGTAGTACTGAACACAGTGCTTTTGAGAAAAAAACAGTGGACAAGGCTGACAGGTTATTTCCCTGTTTGTCATCACTAAATGTTTGGATGAATCACCACAACTTCATACAGATCATAAAAAAATAATTAGATAATAAAGTCTTACAGATCACTTACACACACTATTTGAATCTCAACTTTGTGGCTGTTCTGTAACTAGTATTCAAATACACAATAAATATAGCAACTTCTTATCCATCCATGTAAATTTCATACTTGAAAAAAATGTGCCTCTATTTGTGCTCTCCCTGACACGTTTGTGCCAATTTTAAGGATTTTGTGCATTGGGAGCCAACATTTTCTTAACCAAATGATTAAGATTAATAAGAAAGTGGGCAAGACTTTTGATTATTTGGTGCGACGTTGACATGACCCGCTTACCTGACACTGGTTAAAAATAATTTTTGGATGACCAACATATCCACGTCTCGGAAAGCACGGGGAGATCTTGGATTTATATCTATATACAAATGCGGGCTAAGTCGCATTTAAAAATCAATGGAATTGTACTGTTTACACTGACACAGGTAAAAGAAAATCGCAGGTACAAGCCAAATATGAGCAAAACAAATCTAAATTGACCTGCAGTGTGAACCTGGCCTTAGATTTATTTCACAGTGTAACTGATTGAAGCAAAAATACATAACCTCGAGCAACTTTCTTGAGAGAACCTCTTGATGCATTTTGGTGGATCATGGCTAAGCTCAATCATGTCTGTCCTTCTCTTTCTGCCATCGACAGATATTGTCCTTGTCCTGCTCAGATAAAAGGCAAGGAAGTTCTCCTTGGACCTCCCATTTGACTTGAGTTCCCATGTCCTGGTTCCTCATAAAAACAATCTGGATTGTATTGTAGGTTTTGTGTTGTTGTATTTTTCCCCCATTAGGTTTCTAGGAGTATAACATCTCATTTATTAGAGAGCAATGAAAAAACCCAGCCAAATGAAATATTAACGTCAGTCACAGTGGCCAAATGAGTGTAAAATATTATTTAAATATGATAAATACTACAAAAATGTACACATATATATGTATATATACACATATTTATATATACATATATACATATATATATGTGTGTGTGTGTATATATATATATATATACACATATACATGTATATATATATACA
>QODF01000027.1:2240608-2253857 GCA_024372805.1 Oostethus manadensis | reverse complement strand
CCAGAGGTCCCTCTCCCCGGCCACTTCGTCTAGCTCTTCCCGGCGGATGCCGAGGCGTTCCCAGGCCAGCTGAGAGACATAGTCTCTCCAACGTGTCCTGGGTCTTCCCTGAGGCCTCCTACCGGTTGGACGTGCCCTGAACACCTCCCCAGGAAGGCGTTCGGGAGGCATCCTAACCAAATGCCCGAGCCACGTTATCTGACTCCTTTCGATGCGGAGAAAAAAGCGGGTCTCTTCCGAGTCTCCCCCGGATGACAGTGCTTCTCACCCTATCTCTAAGGGAGAGCCCAGCCACCCTCCGGAGAAAACTCATTTTGGCCGCTTGTACCCGCGATCTTGTCCTTTCGGTCACTACCCAAAGCTCATGACCATAGGTGAGGGTAGGAATGTAGATCAACCGGTAAATCAAGAGCTTTGCCTTTCGGCTCAGCTCTCTCTTCACCACGACAGATCGGTGCACAGTCAGCATCACTGCAGACGCCGCACCAATCCGTCTGTCCATCTCGCGTTCCATCCTTCCCTCACTCGCGAACAAGACCCCGAGGTACTTAAACTCCTCCACTTGAGGCAGGACCTCATCCCCGACCCGGAGATGGCACTCCACCCTTTCCGGGGGAGAACCCTGGACTCGGACTTGGAGGTGCTGATTCTCATTCCAGCGGCTTCACACTCACCTGCGAACCGATCCAGTGAGAGTTGAAGGTCACTGCTCGATTAAGCCAACAGGACCACATCATCTGCAAAAAGCAGAGATCGAATCCTGCGGCCACAAAACTGGAACCCCTCAACGCCCTGGCTGCACCTAAAAATTATGTCCATAAAAGTAGTGAACAGAATCGGTGACAAAGGGCAGCCCTGGCGGAGTCCCACCCTCACAGGAAACGGGTCAGACTGATTGCCGGCAATGCGAACCAAACTCTGACACCGGTCATACAGGGAACGAACCGCCTGGATTAGGTGGTCCGATACCCCATACTCCCGGAGCACTCCCCATAGTATTCCCCGAGGAACACGGTCGAATGCCTTCTCCAAGTCCACAAAACACATGTAGACTGGTTGGGCAAACTCCCATGCACCCGCAAGAACCCTGCCGAGAGTATAGTGTTGGTCCACAGTTCCACGACCAGGACGAAAACCACACTGCTCTTCCTGAATCCGAGATTCGACTATCTGGCGGATCCTCCTCTCCAGAACCCCTTAATAGACCTTACCAAGAAGGCTGAGGAGTGTGATCCCACGATAGTTAGAACACCCCCCCTTCTTGAAAAGTGGGACCACCACCCCGGTCTGCCAGTCCCGGGGCACCGACCCTGACGTCCACGCAATGCTGCAGAGTCGTGTCAACCAAGACACGCCCACAGCATCCAGGGCCATAAGGAACTCCGGGCGGATCTCATCCACCCCCGGGGCCTTGCCACCAAGGAGCTTTTTGACCTTCTCGGTGACCTCAGCCCCAGAGATAGGCGAACCCGACTCAGAGTCCCCAGGCACTGCTTCCATGTTGGAAGGCGTGTCAGTGGGATTAAGGAGGTCTTCAAAGTATTCCCTCCACCGGTCCACAACATCACGAGTCGAGTTCAGCAGCACACCGTCCTCACCATACACGGTGTTGACTGTGCACTGCTTCCCCCGCCGAAGACGGCGGATGGTGGTCCAGAATCTCTTTGAAGCCATCCTGAAGTTGTTTTCCATGGCCTCTCCGAACTCCTCCCATGTCCGGGTTTTTGCCTCAACGACCGCCAGAGCTGCAGATCGCTTGGCCTTCCGGTACCTGTCAGCTGCTTCCAGAGTCACATGGGCCAAGACGGCCTGATGTGACTCTTTCTTCAGCTTGACGTCTTCCCTCACCACTGGTGTCCACCAACGAGTTCTGGGATTAATGCCACGACAGGCACCGACCACCTTACGGCCACAGCTCCGATCAACCGCATCGACAATGGAGTCACAAAACATCGCCCACTCGGATTCAATTTCCGCTGCCTCCCTCGGAACATGGTCAAAGCTCCTCCGCAGGTGGGAGTTGAAACTCCTTCTGACAGGGGACGCCAGGCGTTCCCAGCCGACCCTCACAATGCGTTTGGGTCTTCCAGGTCTGACCGGCATCCTCCCCCACCATCGGAACCAACTCACCACCAGGTGGTGATCAGTTGACAGCTCCGTCCCTCTCCTCACCCGAGTGTCCAAAACATGTGGTCGCAAGGCCGATGACACAACCACAAAGTCAATCATCAAACTGCGGCCCAGGGAGTCCTGGGGCCAAGTGCATATGTGGACACCCTTATGCTTGCACATGGTGTTCATTATAGACAATCCGTGACGAGCACAGAAGTCTAATAAAAAGACACCGCTCGGGTTAAGATCAGGGGGGCTGTTCCTCCCAATCGCACCTTTCCAAGTCTCACTGTCGCTGCCAACATGAGCGTTGAAAACACCCAGCAGAACAAGGGAATCCCCCGAGGGAGCACTCTCTAGTACTTCTTCTAAGGACTCTCAAAAGGGAAGGTATTCTGAACTGCCGTTTGGCGCATAAGCGCAAACAACAGTCAGCACCCGTCCCACCACCCGATGGCGTAGGGAAACTACCCTCTCGTTTACTGGGTTAAACTCGAATGTGCAGGCTTGGAGCTGGGGGGCAACAAGAACTGGCACCCCTGCTCGTCGCCTCTCATTGCTGGCAACACCAGAGTGGAATTAAGTCCAGCCCCTCTCAAGAGGACTGGTTCCAGAGCCCTTGCCGTGCGTTGAGGTGAGTCCGACTATATCTAGCCGGAATTTCTCCACCCCACGCACCAGCTCAGGCTCCTTCCCCGCCAGAGAGGTGACATTCCACGTGCCAACAACTAGCTTCTGTAGTCGAGGATCTGACCGCCAAGGTCTCTGCCTCCGGCCGCCACCCAGCTCTCTTTGCACCCGACCCCTTTGGCCCCTTCCACGAGTGGTAAGCTCATGGGAGGGGGGACCCACGTTACCTTTTCAGGCTTTGCCCGACCGGGCCCCATGGGTGCAGGCCCGGCCACCAGACGCTCGCCATCGTGCCCCGCCTCCGGGCCTGGCTCCAGAGGGGGGCCCCGCGTCCGGGCAAGGTAAAACGAGGTCAATTGTATCATTCATCATTAGGGTCTTTTGAGCCACTCTTTGTCTGGTCCCTCCCCTAGGACCTGTTTGTCATGGGTGACCCTACCAGGGGCATGACAGCCCCCGACAACTTAGCTCCTAGGATCATTGGGACACGCAAACTCCATCACGATAAGGTGGTGACTCAGGGAGGAGTATATATACGTGTGTGTATATATATATATATATATATGTGTGTGTATATATATATGTGTGTGTGTGTATATATATATATATATATATATGTGTGTATATATATATATATGTGTGTGTATATATATATATATATATATATATATATATATATATATATGTACACGCACACATATATTGTCTGACATATACAAATTTTAATAATAATAATTCCAATACATCAATGTATTGGAATTATTATTGTTAATGTTTGTTCCTTCGGACCACTAGAGGTCGTAGTTTCTCATATGCTAATGTTAAGCCAGTCGGTGTCAGGAGGAAAAAAAATGTGAGGAACTTCCTGTTTTAATGTGTAAAATGGATTAGCAGTATTGTGTGTGTTCTCCATCCAAACCATCCTTTCTTTTCAGGCCCTTTGAGTGGCAATATCAGTATGTTAAATTTTATACATGATTGTTAAACATGTATATCTACATATTGATGTGTTTGAAGCATTTGCCATATTGTGCACTTTGATTGAAGTATGAGTCTAAATTGTGTGTTGCTGCTGTATGCACTAATTGCCCTTTCTATTTTTGTAATTTCAGTTTCAAACTTCATTGTATTAAATTCCCGTCCAGTACAACACGTGCCTGTTCCTTGGAGGAAGTAGTTCAAGGAAGAGTTTAGTTGGCTGTGAATCCCAATATAGGACGCAGGTTACATTGGGTGCAACAGTACAGTGAAATGATAACACGCTCCTAAGGACCACAAGTGAGTTGGAAAGAAAATAACATATTTTACTTAAGCATTCTTAATGAGTTATCATTATGAAGAAATCAAAGGCTCATGGGCAAGAGGTTGAGGACAGCAGGTCGCTCTTCTCCTCCTCCTCCATAAAGTCCTCCAAAGCTTCCAGATCATCCAGATCTTCAAGGTCATCAGCATCAACCCAGGCTAGTATGGCTGCAGCGCATGCACTAGCAGAAGCTCAAACGGCAAAAGCCAGATTGGCCTACGCTGAAAAAGAAATGAGCATCAAAATGGAGAAAGCCCGCTTAGAAGCAACTCTCAACGTTCTACAACTGCAATTAAGAAGCCGACGCAGCCCTGGCAAAAGCAGAGGTGATGGAAACTTCCGAATCACAAGGAATCAGCTAGTAACAGATGGCCTGGCTAAATTTGATGATAAGCCAGAAAATTATTTTAGCTGGAAGATCACATTTCAGAGTACCATCGGGGATCTTGATCTTACAGCTAATGAAGAAATCAATCTGGCAAGAGTAAAAGCAGTCAAATAAGACATCCATCTGCTGGTCTACATAGGATCTGGAACAGATTAGATGAATGTTATGGTTCTCCAGAAGCAATAAAAAGCTCATTGTTTTCTAAAATAGAGAACTTTCCAAAGCTCTCCAGCAAAGAACCTCATAAACTTTGTGAGCTTTAAGACCTCCTCTGTGAGTTGGAAGCTGCAAAGCTAGATGGTTATTTACCCAGCCTGAGTTACCTTGACACAGCCACAGGAGTGAGTACAATTGTGCAGAAGCTCCCCTATAACCTTCAAGAAACATGGACAATGAAAGGGTGAAAGTTCAAAGAAGACCATAACGTTAGTTTTCCACCATTCTCATTCTTTGTTGAGTTTGTAAAGAATCGAGCCAAGGCAAAAAATGACCCAAGCTTCACAACAACTCATCTCTTTCCTCATGAATTTACTGCCGGTCACAGAAGAGGTAAACCAACAAGCAACTACAACTCAAGACCATCAGTCACCGTGCACAAGACAGATGTGTCAGCAGAGATTTCAGATACAACGAAGGGTGCAGCAGAAGACATCAGCAAGCCGTGTCTTATACATCACAAACCTCATCCATTAGGAAGATGCAGACGTTTCAGAACTATCCTTCTTGAAGAAAGAAGTTTCCCAAAGACAACAAGTGTCAAGAATGTGACAGTGACAGACATCTGGTGGCTCTTCACCCAGGCCCGGCACCACAGGTTTCCAAGCCCATTTTATCCGCTAAAGAGCACGGCGGGGAGCGAGTAAATGCATTGGACTCAGATGTTACAGCCACTTGTACAGAGGTATGTGGAAAAGAAATCTCCGGGAAGTCTTGCTCCAAAATATGCTTGGTGCGGGTTTATCCTGAAGGTCAGCGACATAACAGTAAAAAAATGTATGCAATAATAAAAGACCAGAGCAATCTATCGCTTGCAAAGACTGAATTTTTTGACATGTTTGACATTCAAAGCACAACAGAACAATACACATTGAGGACCTGTGCTGGTATAACACAAACAGCAGGTAGAAGAGCTTATGGCTACGTAGTTGAGTCCATAGATGAAAAAATGAGTTTTCCACTCCCCAAACTCATAGAGTGTAACGCCATTCCTAACAATAGGGAAGAAAGTCCAAGTCCTGAAGCTGCACTATAGCATTGCCTCTGAGATCCATCGCTGCCGAGATACCACCTCTTGACCATGACGCTGACATTCTATTGCTGATTGGACGAAACCTCCTGAGAGTTCACAAGGCAAGAAAACAATTTAACATTTCTCATCAGTAATCTCCCCAGTGCGGACATCTTATCTACAACAGATGAGTTACTCACACACTACAACACCCATCTTCATAACATTCTCAACACTCTAGCTCCACTCAAAACTCGATCTGTCTCTTTCACACACACTGCCCCCTGGTACACCCCCACTCTCATACAGTTAAAAGCAAAAGGCCGGCAACTCGAAAGACTCTGCAAAAAAACTGGGCTCACTATACACAAAGACATGTACAAAAAGCATATTTGACAATACAAGGACTCCATCTCCAATGCCAAATCCACTTACTACTCCGCTCTAATCAGTAGAAATGAAGGTAACTCCAAGATACTCTTTTCACTTATCTCCAATATCTCCTGCTTCACTTCCAACACATCTTTATTCTTCTGATTTCTGCAATACCCTGGCTTCATTCTTCACTTCAAAAATCCACCATATCCATCAGCAACTTACTCCCTCCACTGTTCCAAATGCACCTGTTCCATGTCCTCCATCCCCTTCCCACCTGTTTTCCTCTTTTAGCTTTCCTTCTGTCAACCAAATCTCCACTCTTATACAGAAATTTAAAACATCCTCCTGCCAACTTGACCCACTCCCCACTGCTCTCATTAAAGCTTCCCTTCCTGCATTATCCCCCCTCATCACTAACATAATTCATGCCTCCCTCACCTCTGGTTCTGTACCCTCCCTTCTTAAGACTGCTCCTTTACTCCAAAAACCTGGTTCTGACCCTGCTGATCTCAATAATTTCCGTCCATCTCAAACCTTCCTTTCATTTCCAAATTTCTTGAAAAAACTGTTGCTGCACAAATTCATACCCACCTTTCTTCAAATAACCTGTATGAACAATTCCAATCTGGCTTCTGTCCCCTCCATAGCACTGAAACGCCCCTTCTCAAAATCACTAATGACCTTCTCCTTTCTGCTGATTCTGGTTTATTATCCATTCTCCTTCTACTTGACCTCAGTGCAGCTTTTGACACCATCTCACACCCCATCCTCCTGGACAGACTCTCCTCCGTCGGCATCACTAACACGCCCATCACCTGGTTCCGCTCCTACCTCTCAGACCGCACCCAGTTCATTCAACTCAAGTCTTTCACCTCACACCCCTTTCCTGTCACATCTGGTGTTCCCCAGGGTTCTGTCCTCGGCCCACTACTGTTCAGAATTTACCTGCTTCCCCTTGGTCACATTTTCATAAAGTACTCTATCCACTTCCACTGCTACGCAGATGACACCCAGCTTCATATCTCCAGCAAAAACCAACTCCACTCTCCCACCCACCTCCCTGACCAATTGTCTCACTGAAATAAAATCCTGGTTCACCTCAAACTTTCTCAAACTAAATAGCAATAAAACAGAACTTCTACTCGTTGACACTAAACCCTCACTTAATAAAATCAATGAATTATCTCTTTCACTTGACAGCTCCGCCATCTTCCCCTCCCCTCAGGTAAAGAGTCTGGGTTTCATCCTTGACAGCACGCTCTCCTTCACGTCCCACATCAACAACATCACTCGCTCCGCCTACTTTCTCCTTCGGGACATCCACCGTCTCCGTCCATCTCTCACTCCTCATTCCACCGCCGTTCTTGTTCATAGTCTCGTCACCTCCCGCCTCGATTACTGCAACTCTCTCTTATTCGGTCTCCCCCAAAAAATACTCTATAAACTTCAACAGGTACAAAACTCCGCCGCTCGCATCATCACAAACACACCCTCTATAAACCACATCTCACCAGGCCTACGACAGCTCCACTGGCTCCCCATCACAACGCATTCACTACAAAATCCTTCTGCTCACACTCAAAGCCATACACCACCTCGCCCCCCCATACCTGACCGGCCTCCTTCATATTGCTACACCCGCTCAGTCACTCCGCTCCTCCTCCTCTCTCCAGCTCACTGCCCCCCGGCCCGCCTCGTCACCATTGGGAGTAAAGCTTTCAGTCGCTCTGCCCCCCAGCTCTGGAACACTCTCCCCTCTGACCTCCGCAAATCTGACTCTCTCCTACACTTCGAAACCAAACTCAAAATTCATCTGTTTAGAAAAGCTTATGCACTGTGACCATAACTGTCTTTTTATCATGTATTTGTTTTTAATTGTATTTTATGTTTTTAACTGTTTTATTGTATTTTTCACTATGTAAGGCGACTTTGAGTGCCTTGAAAGGCCCCTAACAAATACAATGTATTATTATTATTATCATTAAAACAGCTCTGTGGCAGAAATAGTGACCCATATGCATAACAGCTTGATATGGGCTGGGTTATTATTGGTGATGTTTGTTTAGGCAGTGCTCACAAGCCAACTGAAGTCAATGTATTGAAGACACATGTGTTAAGCAATAGATGCCCTAGCAATTTCACTCCCTGTGACAGCCACTTTAGTGTTAGAGAGAATTTCAGTTTAAGGCAAGTGAAAGAGACTTCCCACCAACAGCAACCTTCATTCTCATACTCAAAGCACACGGCAGATAATTTAGAAGAGACTGTATTTTACCACACTAAAAATGACAACCAGCTTTCATAATCTGTTGAAGACATGATCTTTCTGAAGAAAATGGAAAGTTGCTACAAAGATGACTCCAACAGTTGGGTTGCTCCATTGCCGTTCCGCAGCCCTAGACGCTTACTCCCCAACAACATGTCATATGCTTATAAACGACTTATGTCTCTACGACGGAGACTTGACAAGAAGCAAGACGTTGTTGAGTTCATGCAAAAAATGATTGACAATAAACATGCAGAGCTTTCACCACTTTGGGATGAAGAAAAAGAGAGGTGGTATCTTCCCATTTTTGGTGTCTACCATCCACGGAAACCTAGGAAGATCCGTGTGGTGTTTGACTCGAGTGCACAGTTTGATGGCGTATCTTTGAATGACGTGCTACTTTCGGGGCCAGACCTGAACAACACATTTTTAGGTGTGCTTCTCCGTTTCAGGAAAGAACCAGTCGCCATCACTGCCGACATTGAGCAGATGTTCTACTGCTTCATTGTTCAGGAAGACGACATAGATTTCCTTCGTTTTTTGTGGTATGAAGACAATGTCCTGGCTAAAGGTGTGGTAGACTACCGCATGAGAGTGCACGTCTTTGGTAACAGTCCCTCTTCAGCAGTGGCGATCTTTGGAATGAGAAGGGGAGCAAAGGAGGCTGAAGACAAATACGGAAGTGGTGCACGAAACTTCATAGAGCAGGACTTCTACGTGGACGATGCATTGAAGTCTTTCCCAACTGAAGAGAAGGCTATTGATGTCCTGCAGAGAGCTTAAAAAATGCTCGAGATAGCTTATAACAAAACGAAGGTGGTGAAGGCCTTTTCCCCAGAAGACAGGGCCAAGGGAGTCAAAGACCTTGATTTTTCAATAGACAAGCTTCCTGTCCAGCGCAGCTTGGGGGTGAGTTGGAACACCATGCCAGACACATTCACATTCAGTGTTCCACAGGAGCCAAAGCCTTTCACTCGGCGTGGCGCTTTCTCCGCAGTAAACACTCTATTCGATCCCCTTGGATTCTTTACACCTGCGACTATAAAAGGCAGGCTTCTTCTCGCAAAAACCTTGATTGGGACAGCCTTTTGTCCCAAGACATGTATGATGCTTGGAGAAGGTGGCAAGAATCACTACAGGGACTTAAAACACTGCACCTCCCTCGTACTTACGTCTCATTCTCTCTCTCAACACATGCCACTTTCTTTGAACTCTGTTTGTTTTCAGATGCTTCAGTAAAAGCTGTAGCTGCAGTAGCCTACCTGAAGGTCACACATGAAGATGGTCACAATGAAGTCGGGTTTTTCATGGGTAAGGCTAAACTGGCTCCAATATTAGAACTCACCGTACCCAGACTAGAGCTTTGCGCTGCAGTGCTTGCTGTGCAACTGTCAGAGCTTCTCACACAAGAGCTCAACATAAATATCGACAGAACCACATTCTTCACCGACAGTAAAGTGGTTTTAGGATACATTAATAATCAACACAGAAGGTTCCATGTATATTGAACAATCGTGTACAAAGAATTAAGCAATCTTCTCGACCAAGTCAGTGGAGACATGTCCCCAAGGGGCATAACCCTGCTGATCATGGTTCTCGGTCAGTCCCAGTCCAAGACCATGCCAGTACAACATGGTTATATGGCCCAGCATTTCTTCTGGAACATGAGTGCATCGTTTCTGAAAAAGGCCCATTTGAACTAATTGACCCAGAGTCAGACGTGGAAGTCATAACGTGAAGGTGCTTGCCACTACCATTGCTCCAAGTGAAAGTCTTGTCAAAGCTGTGGCGTAACCTCGTCACACCTCTAATAGTTTCAAGAAGTCCGAAGAAGCTCATAGTTGTGGAGGCTGGCACCTCTGCAAGGAAAGTCTCACTGATGAAGCCCTGACTTGTGCAGAACACATAATTATAACATAATTACAATTCTAACATGAAGTGTATGCAAAAGAAATTAAATGCATCAAGGGAAAACAAGACCTGCCAAGTAACCGTTCCCTTCGCAAGCTGAATCCAATCATGGACAATAATGACCTACGACGGGTTGGAGGACGCCTTGCAGAGTCAAAATTGCCAAGTCATGAAGCCAAACCACTTCTGATCCCAGGAAAGCATCACATTGCTACACTGCTCATCCGACATCATCATGAAGCTGTACAGCACCAAAGAAGGCACTTCACTGAGGGAGCAGTCAAAGCAAATGACTGTGGTTGGTCGGAGGAAAGAGACCCATCAGCAGCATCATCCACAAATGTGTGACTTGCAGGAAGCTCAGAGGTAAAACCGAACAGCAAATGATGGCGGACTTACCTGCCAAACACTTACAAATGGACCCCCCATTTTCCTGTCTGTTTGAATGTGTTCGGACCATGGGAGGTTGCAACACGGCGTACTAGAGGAGGACAGGCCAGTAGCAAGAGATGGGCGGTCCTGTTTACATGTATGTCTACAAGAGCTATTCACATCGAAGTAATTAAAACTCTAAACTCTTCAAGTTTTATCAATGCTCTTCGAAGATTCTTCGCAATCAGAGGACCCGCCATACAATTAAGGTCTGACTGTGGGACCAACTTTATTGGTGCATCCAAAGAACTAAAGCTGATTCCTCCAGAGCCTGGTAAAACAAGTATTGATGACTACCTGCGCAAACAGAGGTGTTCCTGGGTGTTCAACCCACCGTCTCACATGGGTGGTTCGTGGGAGCGTTTGATAGGTGTTGCGTGACGCATCCTAGACTCAATGCTCTTACAAGCGGGAAACCCTAAGCTGACTCATGAGGTTCTGACAACATTAATGGCTGAAGTCACAGCTCAAGAGTCAAGAGTCAAGAAGCTTTTATTTGTCATTTCAGCCATATAAGCTGATGCAGTACATAGTGAAATGAAACAACGTTCCTCCAGAACCCTGGTGCTACATAAAACAACATATATTCATATACAACTTGACAGAGAACTAAGGACTAACTTAGAACATAAAGTGCATCGTGTGCAGCCTAGGGCAAACAGTGCAGAAACAACACTGTGCAAAAACAGCTATCGTTAATGCAAGACCATTAGTGCCCGTTTCTTCTGATCCCCAGGCTCCGTTAATCCTGACACCTTCAACTCTGCTTACCCAAAGGTTTGATGCCATGCCAGCTCCACCAGGTGATTTCACAAAGCCTGATATGTACAACCATCAATGGAAGAGAGTTCAAGTGCTTGCAGACACTTTCTGGGCCCGATGGCAGAAGGAGTACATCACCTTGCTCCAGGGTCGTAAAAAGTGGCAACGCAACAGACCAAACATTAGGGAGGGGACATCGTTTTTTTAAAGGAGAAACAACTTAAATGAAATAACTGGCCTTAAGGAATCATTGTGAAGGTGCTCTCAAGCAAAGACGGAGTTGTCAGGAAGATTGAGGTCAAGGTTACACGTGATGACACCTCAAAGATCTTCTGCAGACCCATCACTGAATGTATCCTTCTTTTGTCTCTAAAGGACTAGTTATGTAAATACTGTATGTTATGTTGGCATTTAAAAATAATGCCAAGCGACCACTAGAGGTCGTGGTTCCTCATATGCTAATGTTAAGCCAATCAGTGTCAAGAGGAAATGACATGTGAGGAACTTCCTGTTTTAATGTGTGTCAACAGTTGGATTGGCAGTATTGTGTGTGTTCTCCATCCAAACCATCCTTTCTTTTCAGGCCATTTGAGTGGCAATATCAGTATGTTAAATTTTATACATGATTGTTAAACATGTATATCTTAGTATTGATGTGTTTGAAGCATTTGCCATATTGTGCACTTTGATTGAAGTGTGAGTCTAAAATGTGTGTTGCTGCTGTATGCACTAATTGCCCTTTCTATTTTTGTAATTTCAGTTTCAAACTTCATTGTTTTAAATTCACGTCCAGTACAACACGTGCCTGTTCCTTGGAGGAAGTAGTACAAGGAAGAGTTTAGTTGGCTGTGAATCCCAATATAGGACGCAGGTTACATTGGGTGCAACAGTACAGTCAATATAAACAGGATTACACAAAAAATGGGAACTTTTTAACAATCCAATAAAACCAAGAGCGATGGAAGAAAAATATTCTATTCATTGTAACTTAAACCTTAAAACATGCCATTTAAGAAACAATGATGGAATTTTTTTTTTTTTTTACTTCCTGTAAAAAATTCTGACTCCCTCTGTGCAGCTGTCAAACTATCACTGTTTTTATAAAACATTTTTATGGCTATCGCACGCTGTTGCCTGTTCCACTTATCCATGGTTACTAAAATGGGAGTGTGTTTACTTGCTCAAGGTCACTGTCTTGCAGTACTGCCACTTGCCACAACATTCCCGTTTTTTTGGGACACCCTGTCTATAACTACTAATTACTTGTCTGAAATTATAGACAAGAAATTCTCCTCCTACTTGTGTTTTGTTTCTCTGTCTTTTTTCCCACTCCATTTGAAACACTTTTGAATGAAACTTTAGAATAAGTAAATTGGAGAGTCTAACTAGTTATCTTACTAATGCCCCTCTCTAATGCCCCTGCAATGAGCCCATAGCCAGCGCACTGTGGTGTAAACAAAGAACAATAAAAATGTAAAGGTGACTGTTAATTCATGTCTACAGAGCTCTAATAATGTTAAAAAACAATTAGAAAATCATGAACAGGTTTTCTGTGGTCTAACTATGAAACCCATCCATCCATCCATTTTCCACCGCTTATCCGGGTCCGGGTCGCGGGGGCAGCAGCTTCGGTAGGGAAGTCCAGACTTCCCGGTCCCCAGCGACCTCTTCCAGCTCCATCGGGAGGACACCAAGGCGTTCCCAGGCCAGCTGTGAGACATAGTCCCTCCAGCGTGTCCTAGGTCTTCCCGGGGGCCTTCTGCCGACTGGGCATGCCCGAAACACCTCACCAGGGAGGCGCCCGGGAGGCATCCGGACTAGATGCCCGAGCCACCTCAA
>QODF01000027.1:2222938-2237313 GCA_024372805.1 Oostethus manadensis | reverse complement strand
GAAGAAGGAGAGGAGGAAGGTGTGTCCGTAGGAGGAGAGAGAAGAGGAATGCTAAGAGTCTAGAACTAAGAGTTGGGACTTTGAATATTGGAACTATGACAGGAAAAGGTAGAGAATTAGTTGACATGATGCAGAGAAGGAAGGTAGACATATTGTATGTCCAGGAGACCAGGTGGAACGGTAGCAAGGCTAGAAGCTTAGGAGCAGGGTTCAAGCTGTTCTATTATGGTACAGATAGGAAGATAAATGGAATGGGGGTGATTTTGAAGGAGGAGTTTGCTAGCAACGTCCTGGAGGTAAAAAGAGTGTCAGATAGAGTGATTAGCCTGAAGCTAGAAATCGAAGATGTGATGTTCAATGTTGTTAGTGGGTATGCTCCACAGGTAGGATGTGAGATGGAGGAGAAAAAAAAAATTCTGGTCAGACCTGGATGAAGTGATGCTGAACATCCCCAGAAGTGAGAGAGTTGTCATTGGTGCGGACTTCAATGGACATGTGATGGGCAGAGATTATGAGGTAGTGATAGGCAGGTTTGGTATCCAGGAGAGGAACGCAGAAGGACAGATGGTGGTGGACTTTGCAAAAAGGATGGAAATGGCTGTAGTGAATACTTTCTTTCAGAAGAGACAGGAAAATAGGGTGACCTATAAGAGTGGAGGTAGAAGCACACATGTAGACTACATCTTGTGTAGAAGGTGTAACCTGAAGGAGGTCAGTGACTGCAAAGCAGTGGTAGGTGAGAGTGTAGCCAGACAGCATAGGATGATGGTGTGTAGGATGACTCTAGTGGTGAGAAGGATGAAGAGGGTAAAGGCAGAGCAGATGACGAAATGGTGGAAGCTGAAAAAGGAGAAGTGTTGCGTGACTTTTAGGAAGGAGTTGAAAAAGGCCATGTTTGGCTAGGAAGTCCTTCCAGATGACTGGACAACTACAGCTACTGTGATCAGGGAGACAGCTAGGAGAGTACTTGGTGTGTCATCTGGAAGGAATGTAGATAAGGAGACTTGTTGTCGGAATGAGGAGGTGTAGGAGTGTTCACAGAGGAAGAAGTTAGCTAAGAAGAAGTGGGACACTGAGAGGACAGAAGAGAGTAGACAGGAGTACAGAGAGATGCAGCGTAAGGTGAAAGTAAAGGTGGCAAAGGCCAAACAAGGCTTATGATGACTTGTATGCTAGGTTGGACAGCAAGGAGGGAGAGAAAGATCTATACAGGTTGGCAAGGCAGAGGGACAGAGATGGGAAGGACGTGCAGCAGGTTAGGGTGATGAAGGATAGGGATGGAAGGGTATTGACAGGTGCCAGTAGTGTCATGGGAAGATGGAAAGAGTACTTTGAAGAGTTGATGAATGAGGAAAATGAGAGAGAACAAAGAGTAGAAGAGGTGACTGTTGTGGACCAGGAAGTAGCAAAGATTAGTAAGGAAGAAGTGAGGAGGGCATTGAAGAGGATGAAGAATGGAAAGGCACTCGGTCCTGATGATATACCTGTGGAGGTATGGAAGTGTCTAGGAGAGGTGGCAGTAGAGTTCCTGACCGGGTTGTTTAACAAGATCTTAGATAATGAGAAGATGCCTGAGGAATGGAGGAGAAGTGTGCTGGTGCCCATTTTTAAGAACAAGGGAGATGTGCAGAGTTGTGGCAACTACAGAGGAATAAAGCTGATGAGCCATACAATGAAGTTATGGGAAAGAGTAGTTGAAGCTAGACTAAGGGCAAACGTGAGCATTTGTGAGCAGCAGTACGGTTTTATGCCAAAAAAGAGTACAACAGATGCAGTATTTGCTTTGAGGATGTTGATTGAGAAGTACAGGGAAGGTCAGAGGGAGCTGCATTGTGTTTTTGTAGATCTGGAGAAGGCTTATGACAGGGTGCCCAGAGAGGAACTGTGGTATTGTATGAGGAAGTCTGGAGTGGCAGAGAAGTATGTTAGAGCGGTGCAGGACATGTACGAGGACTGTAAGACGGTAGTGAGGTGTGCTGCAGGTGTGACAGAGGAGTTCCGAGTGAAGGTGGGACTCCATCAGGGATCAGCTCTGAGCCCCTTCTTGTTTGCTATGGTGATGGACAGGCTGACGGACGAGGTTAGACAGGAATCTCCATGGACTATGATGTTTGCAGATGACATTGTGATATGTAGTGAGAGCAGGGAACAGGTGGAGGAGAAGCTTGAGGGGTGGAGGTTTGCCCTGGAAAGGAGAGGAATGAAGGTCAGCCGCAGCAAGACGGAGTACATGTGTGTAAATGAGAGGGACCCAAGTGGAAGAGTGAGGTTACAGGGAGAAGAGATAAAGAAGGTGGAGGATTTTAAGTACTTAGGGTCAACAGTCCAGAGCAATGGAGAGTGTGGAAAAGAGGTGAAGAAGCGTGTGCAGGCAGGCTGGAATGGGTGGAGAAAAGTGTCGGGTGTGATGTGTGATAGAAGAGTTTCAGCTAAAATGAAAGGAAAGGTGTACAAAACTGTGGTGAGACCAGCCATGTTGTTTGGTTTAGAGACAGTGCCGCTGAGGAAAAGACAGGAGGCAGAGCTGGAGGTAGCAGAGATGAAGATGCTGAGGTTCTCTTTGGGTGTGACCAGGATGGACAGGATCAGGAATGAGCACATCAGAGGGACAGCACATGTTAGAGGTTTAGGAGATAAAGTCAGAGAGGCCAGACTGAGATGGTTGGGACATGTCCAGAGAAGAGATAGTGAATATGTTGGTAAAGGATGCTGAGTTTTGAATTGCCAGGCAGGAGGCCTAGAGGAAGAGCAAAGAGAAGGTTTATGGATGTAGTGAAAGAGGACATGAAGGTAGTTGGCGCAAGAGAAGAGGATACAGAAGACAAAGTTAGATGGAGGCAATTGATTTGCTGTGGCGACCCCTAACGGGATAAGCCCAAAGGAAAAGGACGACTGAAACAATGGACGACTCAACAGGAAAAATTATTTTAATTTGACATGCACGATTATCCTGACAGTTACATTTTGGCACACAGTTTTCCCCGAAGAACCTTAAACAGTCCTTTTAGTCAGAAGTATTACATTTTGTGTCAGATGGAAAATTCAGCGTTTCAACACCATTAACAACAAAGAATGTGGGTGCTATGGATGGGTTGCCTTAACTGAAATTCTTCAAATACATATATACACAATATCCAAATTGAAGAAATGGCAATTATCAATGGCAACAAACTCAAACAACAACAAAGTAAAACAATATCGCAGTCGGATAAAAGCAGAAGGAAAGAAGTACGCTTCAAAGCACGAAGAGTGATTATGCCAACAAGAATTCTAATCAGACATTTAAGGTGAAAAGTCCAAATCCTCTGAGTAGCAGAAGAAGCGTAATAGAGACAGGCAAAGCCAACATCTTCAAAGATCAATGCTTACTAATCCAGGACACATGCCCACATTAATGACATTGTAACCTTTTAAGTTTTTTCTTGAACAGCCCTATCTATCTGCTTATCAGTGGCCCTATTTCACAGTGCTGCTGTTGAAAGTCCAATCTTCCCAGAACTCTGCAAATACACTATTTAGGGTCTGTTAGACAAGGTCAGTGCAACAGGCCTTTACATTTACAACCAATAAAAGTTTGAGTAGCTGCTAAAACAAAACAATAACAAAAAGATGTGTCAAAATTAACACACAAACATTAGGGATGCTCCAATGAGGGTATTTTTCTGCTCATTCTAATACTGATCATTCATGAGTGAAATTGGCCAGTTACAATACCAATCACATGGTTTATCGGTGCCTTTTTTTATTCATGATGAGTGCTATTGACCAGAGCTGCCATTAGACAAAGGCCCCTGGCAAACAGGAAATGCTCATTAAACAACAACACATAAATTGTGTTGGGGGACAAGACTTAATTAGTATAATGACAACAATAGAAACTTGAAAAAGTTAGTATGCACCCAAAGGACGTAATGTCCACTTCCCCTTTTTGAGTAAGTAAAGCATTCAAATGTTGACAAGTCACACCTCTGTTATGAGAAGCCAGTGAAGCATTTCCACAGACACACACCGACACTCTTTTTAACTTTTCCCTGCCTTTCATATACAGCAGTGGTCAATTACACGACATATACTATATGTATCTCCAACTCAAACACGTTTCCGTCCTCACCTCTCGCAACACAAATCATATTCGTGCGGAACCCTGCACATCGTCATCAGAAGACGTCGGTGAGTAACAGCAACCACTAAAATTCATTGAAGTGTAACTGAGGTTCTTAGTAACATGACTGCTAATGTGAAAAAAGAATGAACTCGAACTTGATGAAAAATGAACTTGAGAGGCACTTTATTTACACAAAAGTTTTACTATTTTTACCGTGGTGCATTTGAAAATTACAATACTGTTCTAAATACCTGGAAATCCAGCCTGTAGCCCTGTTCAGAGACACACAGGAGACTTTGCAAAGAGACATGGAGTGAAAAATCCAGCCTATGACTGAAATTGTTTTTCAAAAACCTACCACAGCCAAAATAAATCCATTATAAATATTACATGGGAACTTAAGAGTATGTGCATTTTTAGTCGACCAGCTTATATACTTACACTAATGTGCGATGAGCTGAAGCTGCCAGTCCTCAAACCATTGGGTTGATGGGAAAATGGAGTACAGCCCAAAATAGTTTCCAATTTTTCAGGGCTGTGGACTGTATCGTGGCAAGACTCTGTGTGTGTGTTATTAAAAACCATGCGGTCTGTCTTTCGTGTTTTGTGCTTGTAAATTGACTACTTCTGAAATCAGCTGAAGCGCAGCTTCTGGTGTTTTCAAAACGATCTGCACATATTGACTGCTCATTCTGAGCGCAGACTTCAGCAGTTTGAACTAATCTACTTCAACAGCAATTTTTTTATCAGAGGACATGAAATGATTCTAGCATATTAGCAGCACTCACTTTTTATGCATTAATAAATGGGCATGTGAGGACAATTACCGTAGACATTGCTGCATTTCATTGCAAATGTTAAATACTAACCTAATCAGTTGATGGAAACTATCAATCATTTGATCAGCTCATGTACATCGGGATATTGTCCAATGGTGAGATCAGTAGTAATGTGGATGTTTTTTAAGTATGTTGTGACAATGGAACTAAATTTGGCCAAACTCAATAATCAGTTTAGAGAATTCCATACATAACCTTCACGGTCTTGGCCAACGGTCTTGTTCTCATATTGGTCAGCAACGGACTAAACAAAACAAAGAAGGTTTGGGACTATCTAAGATAGGTATTCAAAATTGGTTAAATGCACAAAGTCATTGACTAGTCTAATCATCATACAGCTCGGAGGTTTCCTACTAAAAATGCTACGCAAAGTATTTTCGGCCCTATCCATAGTGCACGCAACAAATTAATGAAATTAACAATAATTTACCTGAAAACACACTTCCACAAGGGATTCTTCGATCAATTGGCCACCAATCAAAATGAACAATTTCCGTGAACAAGCATCTGATCGACAGAAGACCCTGAACTGTTTTTGAACTGCCAAGGTACGAGATCCACGAGAAGAATGGCCTCAGATGTTTTATGTAACATACAGGACTCCTCAAACATTTTTTAGAACTCTTTTGTTGTAATTGTGTATGTATGTAATGTAAAATGTATGTAATGTAAAAAAATAAATTAAAAAAGGATGTAATTGTAATGGTGATTAATTTCTGTATCTGTGACTGAGAATTAAAAACCAAAAGAGTAATAAAAAAAAGAATGAGTGGACATTACAAAGTTAAGACGACGACACGTCAGCAGTGGGTATTAAATTTTGACGAGAAGCAGGATGTGTCATGGTCCATCTCCCTGGCAATGGAAAGTTGAATGGCTTCGTTTCACTTCAGATTAGATAAATCACTCCTTTGATCACTCCGGGAGTTTGAAGGTTCTCAAAGGAAATTGTGATCTACGGTGATGCAGGATGTGGCAATGTCAAATACTTGCTTCACTCAGTGGGGTGTTGAAAGGGGACCAGGGGTCGCTTGCAGCTCATATTTTATTGGCCACCAGCACATTCTAAAACTACAATGATTTGATAAAAACAATGGCAAAATGAGGGGAGAAAGGTGTGATGTGGGCCAGCAGCATACTTTTAACAGCTGCCTGCATCAGAACATTACAAAGATGACTAAGCCCAGAGAGGAAAAAAAATATTTGAAAAATATTCGCAAAAGTATGTAAAAAAAAAAAAAAAAAAAAGATGTATTGACCTTATTAATTATTAGATTAACACTGCAAATTAAGCAAGTAAAAAAAACTGTAGCAGACATTTTACAATCATAGTTCACATAATAGACTGAATTGACTTGAAATGGCATTAGGTAAAAATGTGTTTAATATTTTTTGTACCGTAGAAAATCTGCTAAACAAAAAGGTAATCCTCCATCCATCCATTTTCCATGCCGCTTATCCTCACAGCCTTTTTTTACACAATTAAAAATATCACAGGGTTCCCCCACATCCTTTGCCCTTGATGAAAAACTAATGGACACCCTTGGCTTAGGTTTTTTACAAACAAAATGCTTGCATGTTACCTTGTCGGTCACTGAACATCACTTCCCTGCTGCTTGTCATAATTTCCTGCTAAAATGAATCTGGAAGTAGATGAAGGAAGCGGTAACTGTGTGGCTTCAGACAGTTTGAAGTCATCATCCTAGTGTCTAGCACCTTTATGCCCATTGTGGCACTCCAAATGACCAATTTAGGCAATTGTAATGAATGATGCAAGAGAATACAAGGTCATGTCTTGTGCTTTCAAACTGAGGGCATGTACTGTACAAGTTGAACTATTTCATTTGAACTGTCTCCTCTTACTCCCCCAAGCATTGAGCACTGAAATGCTTGGATTTATACATTTTAGTACTACTACTCCTCCTACAGAGTTTACAAATTGCTTATTAGCATGTTAACAACTATAGAATGCATGTAGGGTAAAAAAAAAAGCAAAGAACTGTTTTTGACATATTTTTACAAATAAATCTCAACTAAAATTACTTTTGGACAAATCCAGTATAAAACGATATTAAGTAATGAGCTACTTTGATTTGGTTTTCCGACATAGGAGCCGTTGCATGGACAAAATTTTGCTTCTGAATACAATCTTTGAAGTGACTTACGAGCGTACATCCAGGAGAAGACAATTACTTTATCAAACTCGCGTTTCGTCCATACAAAGCCGGCATTTTCAAGGTCTGTAAGGGTTTTTAAAAAGGGTGACCGGGGGGTCTGTTCCAACTATAGGGGACACTCCTCTTCAGCCTCCCTGGGAAAGTCTACTCCACGGTGCTGGACAGAAGCGTACGGCCGTTAGTCGAACCTCGGTTACAGGAGTTGCAATGTGGTTTTCGTCCCGGTCGCAGAACACTGGACCAACTCTACACCCTTGCAAAGGTACTGGAGGGTATGTGGGAGTTTGCCCAACTGGTCTACATGTGCTTTGTGGACTTGGAAAGGGCATTCGACCGTGTCCCTCGTGGTGTCCTGTGGGGGGTGCTCCGGGAGTACGGGATTGGTGGCCCGCTACTACGTGCCATTCGGTTCGGTCCTTGTACAATAGAAGCAGGAGCCTAGTTCGCATTGCCAGCAGTAAGTCGAGCTTGTTTCTGCCCTTTGTCAACGATTCTGTTCATAATCTTCATGGACAGAATTTCTAGGCGCAGTCAAGGTGTTGAGGCAGTCCAGCTTGGTGACCTTAGGAGCTCGTCTCTGCTATTTGCAGACGATGTGGTCCTTATGGCCTCATCAGGCTGTGACCTTCAGCGTTTACTGGAGCAGTTTGCAGCTGAGTGTGAAGCTTCTGGGATGAGACTCAGCACCCCCAAACCCAAGGCCATGGTTCTCAGTCGGAAACGAGTGGACTGTACCCTCCGAGTTGGGAGTGAGGTCTTGCCTCAGGTGGAGGAGTTCAAGTATTTCGGGGTCTTGTTCACGAGTGAGGGACGGTTGGAGCATGAGATCGACAGACGGATCGGTGCTGCGTCAGCAGTAATGTCGATGTACCGGACCGTCGTGGTGAAGAGAGAGCTGAGCCGGAAGGCAAAACTCTCTGTTTACCGATCGATCTACGTTCCCACCCTCACCTATGGTCATGAGTTTTGGGTCATGACCGAAAGAACGAGATCGCGGATACAAGCGGCAGAAATGAGTTTCCTTCGTAGGGTGGCTGGACTCACCCTAAGAGATAGGGTGAGGAGCTCGGCCATCCGGGAGGAGCTCAGAGTAGAGCCGCTGCTCCATCTCATCGAGAGGAGCCAGTTGAGGTGGCTCGGGCATCTCGTCCGGACTCGCCCGGGCGCCTCCCTGGTGAGGTGTTTCAGGCATGCCCAGCTGGGAGAAAGACCCAGGGAAGACCTTTTACACTGGCCTGGAAACGCCTTGGTGTCCTCCCGGTGGAGCTGGAAGAGGTCGCCAGAGTCTCCCTACTGAGATTGCTGCCCCCGCAACCCGTACCCGGATAAGCGGAAGAGAATGGAATGGAATGTAAGGGCACTGGAACCAATTAATGTCATTTACGTTATGAAAATTGTTCCGACATACGAGTAAATCGAGTTATGAGCTAGGTCTGGGAACAAATTAAACTTGTAGGTTAAGGTACCACTGTACCTCAATTACAAAAAACAATCCTTCAATCTGCACATTGGTGACGTTTGTTTCATGTTTGAAACAAACGTGTTTTGGATATTAGACTAGTTGTTAGACTGTTAGACTTTGTCTCCGTCGCTGTTAATTTCACTTTCATTTGTGCCCCGCAACAAGACATGAAAGAACAGTGTCAATATTATAAAAAATATATTTTTGATATGCTATTACTTCATAGAGTTGACCAACTGAAGACACATGGGATGATGTGTTTGGGACACCTAAACTAAAACTAAACTAAAATCCTGTTTACACTGTTGAACTAAAACAATCTCATTCTTTTCCAGCATTGCTGCTTATATTTTGGTTGAAAAAATACCTTGTGTTTTGGGAACTATTAGATATCATGCATTAGAAGGGTAAGCAGGCCTATGTAAGGCCAAGATAACAGGGTGTTTATTAATCGCTTTGAAGTATGTACTAACTCTATGATTATTTATTTAACATCAGCATGGAAATTCACACAATTATGTAATATGGTCATTGCATCACAGTGCATTATTTTAAGAATAGAATAGGAATATCATACCTCATATCACACATGTATAGTACATATTTTGCTTATACAAGATGTCCTATTAGAAGCATCATTTCCTTGCTTTATGGTGGCCATTACCATTATTATCATCACTATTATATTCATACATAACAACCTAAAGCCTGATTTCAGGTTTACAGACTAAATGGATCTTAATCAGATGGTAAAGGTGATGATGGTAATCGTTTATCACATGAAAGATATACATATTGTCATTACTATGTTGTCTTTTCTGGATTTTTTCTCATACAATAAACTCAACAGATCAGGGCAGACAAGTGGAGGTTCTTTTGCAGGAGATTTTCCACCTTCTTGCAGCAGACCACCAAAATCTTGTCTCTTTTAATGCACAGGATAGGACACTCACAGAGCAAAATTCATCAGAGTAGGGCAGACAACTGGAGGCTCGGCTGCAGGAGATCATCCACCTTCTCGCAGCAGACCTCCAAAATCTTGTCTTTTTAATGCACAGTATAGGACACTTAGCCAGGAGTGTTGGTGTTAGATGGTGCTAGAGCGCAGTCCCTCTCTGGCAACATTTCCACAAATCCTTCTCTTCATGCGGGACACATGCTATCCATACTAATTATTATTACCATCAACACTGATTACTATTATATCTTTTAATGAAATATCTCTTGTATGCAAAAAAATGGTATGTGTATGTATATATATATATATGTATGCATAGGTATGTGTATATATACTGTATATTTACTTTATAGTAAACCCAGGAATTATCTTTAATACGTGTTATGTTGATATGTGGTGATACATAATCTAATCATGAGTAATGTCACAAGCTTTACAAGGATTTAGCACAATAATAATGTATATTGTACATGTGGGTTTGTAGGTGTGATACCTTGTTCATGTATTACTGCATATTGCATTAACATAACAGCATTTAGTACTACGAATGGGGTGGGAGTAAATAAGCTTGTCTTCTTCCCACTCCTTTTCGAGACAAATTGTTCCTGTTTATAGTTGCATGTTCATTATGTTCTGTCCTGCGTATTTTGTGTGGCTCGAAATAAATCTACATCAATCAATCAATCAATATGCTGCCAAAATTCCACCCATTTTCTACACCTCTTGTCCACAGGGTCACGGTTTGAGCCCGCTGTTGTAAAGAATATTTGTCTTTTCTGTCTTACGTTTAGTATTTATAAATGGACAGCCATCAACATTATGTAATGTGTCACTTAGGTTTAGTAATGTCTTAGTAAAGTAATTATAATTTTTCTACAAATCAGTTAGTGCAGGATGGTTACATTCATCTACAAAAGCACCATCATGAAGTCCATCCCTAGAAAATACATTTTGTTTCTATACACAATGTGAATTTAAGAAATAAAACAATTCATTTTCTAAAAAAAATAAAACCAAATTGGTTGTTCAATATTTAGTGAAATGTTTTATTTTCTTCAATTATTCACAATTACTGTACACAATCACTAAGCAAAAATAGTTTTACTTCTGATTACTCGAAATCAAAAACATTTTCAGTAGAATACTCGATTAAAAATTGTTTGACAGCTGCAGCCCTAACTATGATTACTGTCAAATGAGTGGCAGTTGATTACGATGATAAGGCCACACAAACACAGCGCTGTGAGTTGAGAAGATCCATCCATCCATTTTCTATAGCACTTATCCTCATTAGAGTCGTGGAGGTATGCTGGAGCCTATCCCAGCTGCAGATGCAAATTAAAAACATTTTAGCTCACTAATCAGTTGCTGCTCATTTCGAGAAGAAAAAAACAACAACATTGTGTAATGGAACAAGGAAGCATGTAAGCTCACTCTTACTTGAGCGTAATGTGTCCCACTACAGGTGTCTACATTTTACTTTGAACACTGCCAAAAACACGATATCAACATTTTGGGATTTATAAATGCACAGCCATCAGCATAATGTAGTATGTAATTTAGTCTTAGTAACATAATTATTATTTAACTCATTTTCCAGTAAATAGTTACAGTCTGGGAAAGATTTAATAAATTAATTTAATAAAGCACCATCATGTTGTCCCCATCTGACCCAAGAAAATACACTTGGTTCCTATACACAATGTGAATTTAAGAAATAAAATGGTTGATTATGGGCCGCACGGTGGATAAGTGAGTAGCACATTGGCCTCACAGTCAAGAGGTTTAGGGTTCGAATCTCCGTTGGGCATCTCTGTGTGCGTGTGTGGGTTTTCTCCGGGTACTCTGGTTTCCTCCCACAATCCAAAATCATGTATGTTAGGTTAATTGGTGACTCTAAATTGTCCGTAGGTTTGAATGTGAGTGTGAATGTTTGTTTGTCTATATGTGCCCTGCGATTAACTAGCGACCAGTCCACTGCCTCTCGCCCATAGTCAGCTGGGATTGGCTCCAGCATACTCGCGACCCTAATGAGGATAAGCGGTATAGAAAATGAATGAACGAATGAAAATGGTTGATTATCTAAACAAATTAAACCAACTGGTTCATTATTTAGTATGTTTTATATTATGTGTATTTATTATTGTTATTTAACAAATCAAAAATACGTTTTCCGATTTCATGATTAATCTAAAAAATTTCCGAGGCAAAGTGTCACGCATGAAGGGGCATACATGTAAATCTGACTGGAATGAATCAAAGCCTCACCAGCCATCAACATAACCGCTCATTAGTGGTGAAGGACATCACTGGGTCATGGAATTAACATAATGTATATATGGGTAACTGGTTTATAGAAGAGGATAACAAAGCCAATGCCAAAAAAAGGTATGACGGCGTTTGGGGAGCTGCAATATTAGTGTTAATAGTGCCTTGACAAATGTGCAAGTTTCTCATGATTCCTGACATTGGGCTTTTAACAACCTGGATGCTCCATTTCCTTTACAGCCTGGAGGACATGTCATCACCCCACTGACTCACAGAACCCAGCACTCTAATCTGGGCTGAGAAAAGTATGCCCCCATTCCTGCTTTCTTTTGAGAGCAGACTTAAACTCACAGATTCCATAACAATTAAGCTCACCACATGATCAGGAGAAATAACAAAGTAAGCACTAAGAGCTGTATTGTTCTCAGCATTTAAAGTCCCACACGGCAGTTCAGGGGCAAAGTAGTCAATGGCTTTTGTCGACACATAAAGCATATTCCACCTTCTGCTCAGGGGTCCTGGGAGACTTTATCTTGCAAGGGAAATATACCATATGTGCCACCGATATCATTGAAAACATGTGAAAGAAGAGTAATGGAATATAATTTGACCTTTGACCTGAAAACCTTGCTTTTGAAAAGGAAAAAATAGTGTGCACTTTCTCACAATGCTCCAGGAGAGGTACAGCGAACCCATGGCAGTGTAATATTAGCAAAATGGTAGACTGTGAAGGAGTATATTGTACTGTATAGTCTTCTTTTCCTTTGGGCTTATCCCTTCAGGGGTCGCCAAAGCTAATCAATTGCCTCCATCTAACCCTGTCTTATGTATCCTCTTCTCTTACGCCAACTACCTTCATGTCCTCTTTCATTACATCCATAAACATCCTCTTTGGTCTTCCTCTAGGCCTCCTGCCTGGCAATTGAAAAGTGAGCATCTTTCTACCAAAATATATCTGGACATGTCCGAACCATCTCAGTCTGGCCTCTCTGACTTTAACTCCGAAACCTCCAACATGTGCTGTCCCTCTGATGTGCTCATTCCTGATCCTGTCCATCCTGGTCACACCCAAAGAGAATCCTCTCCTTTCCAGGGGAGACCTCCACCCCTCAAGCTTCTCCTCCACCTGTTCCCTGCTCTCACTACATTACACAATGTCATCTGCAAACATCATAGTCCATGGAGATTCCTGTCTACCCTCGTCCGTCAGCCTGTCCATCACCATAGCAAACAAGCAGGGGCTCAGAGCTGATCCCTGATGGAGTACGACCTTCACTCGGAACTCCTCTGTCACACTAGCAGGACACCTCACTACTGTCTTACAGTCCTCGTACATGTCCTGCACCTCTCTAACATACTTCTCTGCCACTCCAGACTTCCTCATACAATACCACAGTTCCTTTCTGGGCACACTGTCATAAGCTTTCTTCAGATCTACAAAAACAGAATGCAGCTCCCTCTGACCTTCCCTGTATTTCTATATCAACATCCTCAAAGCAAATACTCCATCTATAGTACTCTTTTTTTTTTGGCATAAAACCGTACTGCTACTAACAAATGCTCACATTTGCCCTTAGTCTAGCTTCAACTACTCTTTCCCATAACTTCATTGTATCGTCCATCTGTCACAGTCTCCTGAGACACAGGTCAGGTTCTTTTTAGTTTCCATTCCATTTCATTTTCTTCCGCTTGTCCAGATCCGGCATCCGGACGAGATGCCCGAGCCACCTCAACTGGCTCCTCTCGATGTGAAGGAGCAGCGGCTCTACTCTGAGCTCCTCCCGGATGGCCGAGCTCCTCACCCTATCTCTTCGGGTGAGTCCAGCCATCCTACGAAGGAAACTCATTTCCACCCGCTTGTATCCGCGATCTCGTTCTTTCGGTCATGACCCAAAACTCATGACCATAGGTGAGGGTGGGAACGTAGATCGATCGGTAAACAGAGAGCTTTGCCTTCCGGCTCAGCTCTCTCTTCACCACGACGGTCCGGTGCAGCGTTGCAGTAATACGGTCGCTGTACCGATCTCCCAACCCGGAGGGTACAGTCCACCCGTTTCCGACTGAGAACCATGGCCTCGGATTGGAGGTGCTTAGGTCTCATTCCAGAAGCTTCACACTCAACTGCAAACCGCTCCAGTAAACGATGAAGGTCACAGCCTGATGAGGCCATAAGGACCACATCGTCTGAAAATACCAGACCAGTACATGCGGACGCAGGTCTGATGATATGACCACAAAGTCAATCATAGACCTGCGACCTAGGGTGTCCTGGTGCTAAGTGCACTTATGGACATCCTTATGTTCGAACATGGTGTTTGTTATGGACAAACTGTGATTCGCACAGAAGTCCAGCACCAACACACCCCACGGGTTCAGGTCAGAGAGGCCGTTCCTCCCAACCACGCCCCTCCAAGTCACACTGTCATTGCCCACATGGGCGTTGAAGTCTCCCAGCAGAACTATGGAGTCACCAGCTGGGGTGCTCTCCAGCACCCCTCTGATAGACTCCAAGAAGGCTGGGTACTCTGAACTGCCGTTCGGCGCATAGGCACAAACCACAGTCAGG